>PVJS01031105.1:0-23638 GCA_004027185.1 Glis glis | reverse complement strand
CAAAAAAAAAAAAAAAAAAAAAAAGAAAAGAAAAAGAAAGAGAACAAGATTATGGAGAGATTTGGAACCAAAAATAAGGGGAGATAAGACAGATATGAAGACAATGACTGATGCTGACAGAGGATTTGCAGCAAAATATGAGAAGCAGAAAGCAATGTGAGGAGCAGAAAGGAAGAAAGAAAAGTAGAGGGGGAGGTTCATACAATCTCTTTCCTAGATGTAAATACCACCCCCAGATTAGCTGACTGAAACAACCAGCAAATTGGAACAGTCTTAACTGAACTCAAATCTGAACTAGAGAATATTATGCTGAGATTAGTCAGTCTCAGAAAGTGGAGAGTTATATGTTTTCTCTCATAGGTGGAAACTATATATAAATTGGGGTGAAAAGGGGACTTCAGATAAATAAGGAGAGATTCTAGTAGAATAGTGGAAGGGGATTAAGGGAAGGAGATGGGGGAGATTTGATGAAGGAAACAGTTCATATAATGCTATATACATCTATGAAAATATGAAAACAATCTCAATAGCTTGTACGGGGAGGAGGAGGGAGAGGGAGAGCGATGGGATATGGAGGGAACAGACCAAGTGCCCTGTGCACGTCCGCTTCTATCACTATCACTCTGAAGCTCATTATGATGTATTATTACAATGCACCAATAAAAGTATATTTAAAAATCCATTACACAGAATATAGAGTAAGTAAGGACCGTGCTCCATGGGATTAGGCACATATTTCCATTCTCTGTTTTGCTGGACTCTGCTGGGTACCAGTCACTGGGCTCCTCATGTTTCGCTGCAGCATCTTCATGCCCATCTTGTTGGCCACTGTAGAGGGATGGGCTTTGGTGACTACATGTTACTTTCCATCAATCATGGTGCCAAATATCTCTGCATTCTGATTACTTGGTGCTGGGATTAGGTGAAAGTCAAAGGTTTCACTGGCCCCATAAGTGGTTGGTCAGTCCTGTCCTGTCACAACCTCCGTCACTGTCAGGGTGGAAGCCAGAAACATTATTCTTACAAATACTCAATGCCTTCAATCTCTGCATCACAACCTTACAAAATGCTCTGCTCCTGGCCATCTGTCTCTTCCCGTAGTCCAGTTTCATATTCAGTTAGATCATATGAACAGTGTTTCATGGAACTCTGTTGGAAGAATATCTACTCAAGTCTGGGGCTCTGCTTTCAGCTTTAGTGCAAAGGCATACATAGTCTGTGGATATTTGAAAATGTGTAAAGTTAGTGTCTTTAAAGCTGATTGCCAAACATTTTTTTTATTCTTCTTGTTCTCTTGTTGCCAAACCATGTCTTCATGTTAATATGGACTTATATCATCTAGGTGACTGGGTGGTAAGGGTAAAGTGGGCTCCTTTCTGGACTGCAAGGACTGGCCAAGGGGCTCATGGCCCCCATGTCAGCATCTACCAAAGCACTGGTCCCAAAACTAAGTAGGTAGGAGAGTCATCTGGGAGTCTGTTCACAATGCTGGTACCCACCCACAGAGACTTGGTCTGAGGAAAACAGTTGAGGACACACAACTGACTACAGTAAGTGATTCTGAGGCAGGCATCCCCACACCATTCTTTGAGAGATGTTTCCCAGGTTAATGATACTAGGTCTTTACTTACATTTTAGAAGGTGTCTTGCCAATCCTGAACCCATACAATTCCCTGTTTGTGTCAGGCACGGGTCCATCTAAATCTTCCTCTCAGACCACTTATTCTACAGTCCCTATAATCAATATAAGTTCTCATGTTGGACACCTGATCATTGTTAAATTTGACCTGTGCAGGCAATGTAGACTCATTATGAGCTTCATGCTTTACTTGGTATAGGTGGTCCTCTCTTTTATTGTCTTTTATCTCTTTCATTGTTCTTGTAAATCTACTAAGCAATCAAAAGTTCAATAGAAAAATTTATATATTATGAAGGGACTTTCATTCCCAGAGAGCTTAAAAAAAAAGGATAAAATCCACAATGCCCTGCCTTTCAAGTCCATCCGTGATATACTTCCAGCATTGTGTATATGTTCTTTACATTTTTTTTCTTGTTCTTTTTGGTACTTTCATCATGGTTGATGATTTCCATCCTTGACTCTATTGTAATGCCTGTAAGATTTTACTTCTTATCGCTAATATCAGAAAATTTTCCCACTCGCTGTCTTGTGCACACATGGTGATTCTTATAAGACTGAATAGTTGGCTGCCAGGGAGGGCCACCATGGGACAGCCAGAGTGCTCTTTGTTGACTAGCTTACCAATGTCTGAACTTTGTATCTGGAAGGTGCATAGCATTTAAAACTGCAGGATGTAAGGACATTAAGATCAGGAGATTGAGAGCTGTCTCTTAAATAGGAACCAAATTTAACCAAAACTGGTTTTTCTATACAAAGTCCAAGATAAAACTTTAGCACTGATCCCAATATTTTGCTAAATGCTGGAGATACAGTAGTAAAGGACACAGACACAACAAAGGAACTTAACAGACTGGAAGAGGAGAAAGGAAGGTAATTGGCAAGTTATAGGTAATTATAGTTCTATGGGCACATTGATGAAGACGCTTCTCCCAGAGCAGGCTGAATATGATTCAGTCAGGTTACAAAGTAGAAAGAAATGCCCAAGGCCATAGAGACAAGAGACAGTATGGTAAATGTGGCAAATAGTAGTTTTTAAAGTGGCTGCAATAGTATTTTCCCATGTCACAAGCTCTTCTAACAGTGAGATTTTGATACACTTGTTGAGAGCTGGGCCTACGTGCTCTTGGGTCTGAAAGGAATGCTATGTGACTTGTGGGGCTGGGTCTTAAAAGATGACAGAGCTTGGGACATTTGCCCTTGGAACCCAGCTCCCATGCTATGAGGAGGCACAAGCAGGGATGTGTAGATGTTCTGAGTGATAGCCCTAGCTGAGATTCCCCCGGTAGACAGAATCAACCTCCAGACACGTAGGTGGTTAAACCTCAGATTATTCCAGACCCCAGTGTTTGAAGCTTCTTTGCGGAGGCCCCAGATTATGCAGCAGAGACAAATTTCAGCAGCAGAAAAAGAGCTTCAGGCATGGTTCAGTCTGGGCTCTTTCTCCATTTCTCTATAATTTCTCAGCTCTCACCTTGTAAGTGTGGCTGGCTTCTTTCAAGGTATTAAAAGAGCTTCAGGGGCTCCAAGCTTCACGTTTGCACACCTTACCTTTAGAGCAAGGGCGGGAGAACCCTCATATTCCCAGCCATACAAATAAAACAAACAAACTGGAAGCCTGCACTTCTTTCTGATTGGACCTACTTGAGCCAATTACTGCTGCTTGAGGGATTTCATATATGGATTGGCTCCGTTCTGATTCGCTGCACAATGACTGTAGCCACAGAGAGGCTGTGTTAACCAGCTATGTCAGTTGAGGCCCATCCCTGGAGCTAGGAAGTAAAGTCTACCCCACCCAACCAAATTTGTAGCAGAGTATTAAAAACAAAAACATAAGCTATGTGCATGTTTCTTAAACCATTTTATTCAGACCACTAGTGGACCCTGGCAGTCTAAATGAGTGGGATGAAGGCAGTGTGGTCAAAATTACTTTTCAAGTGACTTTTACCTATATTCCATAAATTTGGAACATAAAATTAATTATACTTTCACTGACAATAAGAACATGTTCTTATTTACACATTCTTAAAGATCATCCAATTTCCCCTCAGTTGTTTTCTGCTGAGAATCAGTCTAGTTCCTTTGAGGTAGTGTAGGTTCTCACCATTTGCCTTCTACCATCTGCTTGACTATGAATTCTATGAGACTGCATCTTTTATTTTTTATAATCCCAGCCACAGCACAATGCCTGGCATGTATTAAGCACTCAATAAATATTTGTTGAATGAATACTTCCCTAATTTACATACTTGTTGCTTCTATTATGATGATTATCCACAATTCAAAAACATGGTTTGTTGAAGGTCAAGATTAGTGATGAACATATTAAATTAATACTAAAATGCAAATAATATAAACTTAAATAGCTGATTCCAGTGCAAATATAGGATGAGAAGAGTAAACTGTTGAGAAAATAGATCCTGTAAATATGATGACTTTATACAAGTAGATGAAAAACAAAAGTGTGAATAGGAGGTACAAGTGTAGTTTATTAAGTCTATAAAATCTGAATTTCATTTAACTGGTGATCCTTCCACTTTTAGCCCTTAGCTTGTTATCTATTATGGAACTGTTAAGTGGGGGCCCCAAAGAACTGTAGGCTTTACATAACTGTCAAATAAAACAGCACTTTGATAAATAAATTGAATTTTCTCAGAATAAATTTTAAAAAGTCTTTTCAATATGAAATTGACAAACTATTCTGCTAAAGGTGAAGCAGAGACTAAAACTGCTGAGGCATAGATGTTGCATTCCTCAGAGTGAAACAGATACAAGCCATGTAGTTGTTTAGAAATTATGAACTAGCCATAAAGTTAATGCCAAATGTTTTGCTTGAATAGAAAGTTGGAATTCCTCTATCAATTGTTATTGTTGGATGTTGCATAATATCACTGGCATACAGTATGGAGACCAATTACTCTCACGTGTACATACAGGCAGATATTTATGACTCTATTAAAGCCAGGCTGTGGAATATGAATCAGAACTTGGCAATCTGTGTGGTATGTAGGAGGGAAGGATGCTCAGTGACATTCTTCTCCAGAGAAACCTCAGGCTGCATAATATTTTCTTTGTTTGTTTAGTTAATGACTATTTGTGAACTATGATATGAATTGAAAAAGAGGCATCCAATTGTTGTGATTGAATATCAGCCATGGTTACACTAAGAAAGGTTGTTAAGATATTAATAAAAGAGATCCACTGCTGATCTCTTCACAGAGAAAACACTGGTAGTCTGTATTTTCTTGGTGCTGAGAATAAAACTAATTAAAATGATTAACATGCTGGGCATGGTGGTTCACGCTTATAATCCCAGTTCTTGGGAGGCTGAGACCGGAGGATCCGGGTTTGTGGCCAGCCTCAGCTACTTAGTGAGGCCCTCCACAACTTAGTGAGACCCTGTTTCAAAGTAAAGAATAAAAAATAGGGCTGGGGGTGTAGCCCGGAGGTAGAATGCTTCTGGGTTCAATTCCCAGTACCACAAAAAAATAAAAAATGATTAACGTGAAGTTGCTAAGTATATTACTTCTCATCATTGTAGGTGAAGGAATGGGCAATAAATTGGCAGGCATGAGAATGGTATGGTTCTGTCCCCTGGGAACAGGTGACACTCATTGGCTCTGACTGAACATAAAGAAGGGAGAATCCATCAGGGCCACCTCCTTAACTTAAGCTGTTCTCCATGGACCTGAGTGGTCCTAACATGACAGTGATCTTGGGCGAGTAGTAAGGAGCTATGCCCAGGAAATAATACAGCGGGCAGGACGTGAGCAATAGATTAACCAGGCCCCTGGCACTGAAAGTCGGGGGATGAAAGGACAGACCAACCAGAATAGACTGTGGCCCTCAGCATACGAGGAAATGGGGGAGGATGTTTGCTTTGCCAGCATGGAGGTATGATATTGAGGACAATCCATTAGAAGTTTCTTGCTTTGCTTCAATTACTCCAAGTAGGTAACAATAATAATGCAAGTTAGGAAGGACAGAGAAAAACTAGAGCTCTCATCACAGACTGGGAGAAGCAGGAAGTGTTCTATATGCCAGTCTTTGCTTGATAAACCAATGAGGCAGTAAGGAAAGAAATGGCACACATAACTTCACAGTGGACCATTGTCGCCTCCAACGTACTCTATGTGACCCCAATACCTCATCTTGCCTTCTTCATTGTGAAAGCCTACAGTATAATTTTTTGGCAGTAGGATTGGAAAAGAGATAGGGGATCTGAAAACCTCCAAGATAAACAATCAAGTGAAATCCCCTAAATCAATCAAGAGCTGTGGCAAAATGTTACAGAGAGACCTGAACCCTAAACTTATGGTCAGGTCAGGTCAGAATTTAGTATTCCCTAATCATGGTATCATCTTTCCAGAACCCTGGAATCACATGATATTTGAGTAAAGTATTTAACATGAAAGAAAGAAAATAAAACTAACACAGAGTAAAAAGCAACTTGAAGAATGTGAAGGCTATCCAAAGGTAAGAAAACTAAAATGTAATACAAACCAAAAAGCCTACCCTTAATACACAGAGAGCTAAGAAAAATTACTGATTCATGACACAAGTAGGGGATAATAAGAAGTATATTCAGAAAACAATAAAAAACTTAGCTTTTAGAAGTTATCCAATAGGAAAAGCTAAAAATTCAGTACAGGAACTTTCTGTTTCCAGTAATGGAGAGCTAGGTTATTTGGATTAACTATCCTAAATGGATAGAAAATTTAAACACCTTGATAAAATATATTAAAAACATTTCAAAACATCAAATACAAGACACTAAGAATTTTTTAGATCAAATTAAAATAAAAAGGAGAATCCAGAAAGGTAAAAGTACAGAAACTACATTACCCTGATGATGCTGCCAGTCCTGGAAAACTAGGTCCTTCATTTTGATAATATCACAGAGAGGCAGGAACAGAAGTAATATCAAATAACTAAAAGATGGAATTGCAAGTTCTGACATTGGTTTAAGGTGGTCCCAAACTAGTAGTGATCCCATTAGACTACTTTGCTGTGTGATTATTATATCTTAATGAAACTTTTCTTTGGTTTAGATGTTGATACTGATGACACCACACAGTCACACTTGTACCATGAAGGCACAAGAAGTTTCACTACTCACATAATGGTGCCAAAATCTTGGAATATAAACTACATACTTCTAAATAACCTCTGAGTCAAAAAAGAAATCACAAGAAAATTTAGGATATATTTCAAACTTTATGAATCTTCCCACTTTCTTCTTTTTTATCTTTTTCATATATATATATATATTATATTATATTATTATAATATATGTAAGGTATATTATATATATATAATACTGTGTATTATGTGTGTGTATATATATATATACATATATATATAATACTGTGTATTATATATATATATAACACTGTGGCTAGAACCCAGGGGTTCCCTACCACTGTCATGGTTGGATATATAATGTCCCCGGAAGTGCTCATGTATTAATGTTCAGAGTTGATGTAATTGAGTCATGAGGGTTGTAATCTCATCATTAGATAAATCCATTGTGTTGGATTTACCACAGCCAGGGTGGTAACCTGGGCCAGTGGGGAGTGGCTTGAAGGTGGGTCCCTGGGCGTGGCCTCAGGGCTGTGTTTGTGTCTTTGAATCCCCTTTCCTGCTGGCTTGCTTATTGTTGCTTCCAGCCTCCATGATGTGAGAGCAGAGCCTTGCTCTCTTCCTTTCTCTGCTTCCTGCCGCCATGCCCTGAGCTCCAGACTGTGGCTTCACAAGGACTGAATCCAGAATCTCCAAAAAAAAAAAAAAAAACTGAGCAAATAAATCATCTTTCCTCTAAGTTGTGTGGTCAGTCATTTTGGATTATAACAGTGAAAATGTTGACCAAGACTACCGAGACCACCATCCTTTTTTTGAGACAGGATCTTGCTAAGTTGTCCAGGGTGGTGTTGAATTTATAATCCTCCTGCCTCAGCCTCCCAAATCACTGGGATTATAGGCATTTACATAGGCATTTACCACTGCACTTGTCTTCCCCTTTACTCTCCCCTTCTTTCTTTCCTTCCTTCCTTCCTTCCTTCCTTCCTTCCTTCCTTCCTTCCTTCTTGTGTTACTGGGGATTAAACCAAGGGCCTCATGCATGCTAGGAAAGCACTCTACCACTGAGTTACATCCCTTGCCCTTCCCGTTTTCTTTTATTAAATGGAATTGAGGGAACATGAAGACAGGAGAAAACATTTACAAAACAATATAACAAATAAACATATATACAAACATACTTAAACAAATATTAGCAAATAACATTCAATAATATGTAAAAGGATAAAATATAACTACATTATCCTATGGATGCAAGGTTGATTTAACATGTAAAAATCAGTCAGTATAATTAATAACGTCAATATAATAAAGAGGGCTTATATAATTGTTTCAATAGATGTAGAAAAATATTTCATGAATGCTCAATATTCTTTCATGATAAAAAATTTTTTAGCAAACTTGGAATAAAAGTGAACTTCTCAGTCTGATAAATCCTATCTATGAAAAACTTACAGCTAAACCACAATGGTGAGGTATTGAACACTTTAAGATGAGGAGAAACAATGATGAGCATTCCTTACATTTCTTTTAGACAGTGAGCTGGCCATCCTAGCCTGTGCAATAAGGTAAGAAGAAGAAACAAAAAGCATAAAGCCTGGAAGAGAAGATATATCACTGTCATTTGTATAAATGATATTGTAATGTGGAAAATCCTAAAAAAATTAATATTGCATAGTTATAGGATATAAAGTCAATATAGTAAATTATCATTACTTATGGTGGTTACCTTCTATAAAGTTGCTGTGAACACCAAATTAGTGAATACTGAACATTAGCTCCTGTGGGAAATACAGAATTAAATTCACAGAAGCCTCTGAGGTAATATTTTTGAGGCCATTCAATCAACATATTACCTTGCTTACGTGTGTTTCTGTTTAAGGATGTCTTTTAAAATGCACACTGTTGATCGATGAACATTGAGCTCGTGGCAACCAGCACTGTGTCTCATACCTAAACCAAGCTTACTTACTCCATGCATGTTCTCTATCAGGCACATCACAGCCTTCCTGTGCTTGGGAACACGGGACAGCATTTGAGCTCTACTCCCGGGGGCATTTTAAGCAGCAAAGTCACCAACCAAAAGTAACAACAATATGATAAATATGACACTAAAATAACATGAAGAAAACACTTGTTAACATTAAGGGACCTGAAACAAGAAGGCAGAGTGGCTTGCTTGACCTCAGCTGGGAGTGTGCACATGAAATCTGGTTGGCTCAAATTCTCCATCACACTGTGCATGTCTATAACAGTATGGGAGAGCTCCATGAGTATTGATTTGGGGGTTACAAATACATTTTACCTAGCAGGCAAAGTCACAAATATAGAATCTGAAAATTATGAGGATGAACTGTTATAAAAATCAATTGTATTACTATATCATTGGAAATAAGATTTTAATAGGCCTTTAATTTTTTTGGCACTGGGGATTGAACCCAGGGGCATTCTACCTCCAAGCTACACCCCCAGTCCTATTTTTTTATTCTTTATTTTGAAACAGGGTCTCACTAAGTTGTGGAGGGCCTCACTAAGTAGCTGAGGCTGGCTGTGAACCCGGATCCTCCGGTCTCAGCCTCCCAAGGACTGGGATTACAAGTGTGCACCACCATGCCCGGCTTAATATGCCTTTAATATTAAAAATGCTGTTAGGCCAGGCATGGTGGCACATATAATCCTAGAACATGGAAGGCTGAGACAGGAGGATCACAGGTTTGAGGTCAGCCTCAGCAACATAGCAAGACCCTCAGCAACTTAGTGAGACCCTGCTTCAAAATAAAATAAAATAAATAAAAAAGAATTGGGGGTATAGCTCGGCTATAGAATGCCCCTGGGTTGATTCCCAGTACCAAAAAGAAATAGAAAAGAAAAGATGCCATGTTAGTTGGCTTTTTGTCACTGTGACAAAATACCTGAGAAAACAAAAGGAGGAAAAACTTATTTTGGCTCATGGTTTCAGAGGTTTCAGTCCATGGCCACTTGACCCTGCAGCTTTGAGCCTGTGGCAGGACAGTACTTCATTCCAGAAGGGTGTAGTCAGGAATATGCATACTTCATGGCAGCGGGGAAGCAAAGAGAGGGAGGAAGGGGAGGAGGCCCCAACATGACCATCAAGAACATGCCCCCAGTGACATGATTTCCTTCTACTAGGCCCCACCCCCTAATGGTTCTACTACCCAGTAATGCCACAGACTGTGGACTAAGCCTTCAGCAGAGAGGCCTGTGGGGAACATTCAAGATTCAAACCAGAACAAATGTTTAGGAATAAATTTACTTCAGAATAAAAATTATACTGAAAGCTACAACACCTTGCTGAAAAAAAGTATTCAAATAAATAAAAAGATATATTATGATACATGATAATAATCATAGTTTAAGATCTTCTCCAATTCATCTATAGATTCAATAGAATCCCAATAAAAATATGATATCCCATATTTTTTAACAACTCATTAAAATATGTTGGTGATCTGATTCTAAAATTTATATGGGATAGAAAAAGATGGCGAAATAGCCGGGCGTGGTGGCGCACGCTTGTAATCCCAGTACTTTGGGAGGCGGAGACCGGAGGATCTGGGTTCGCGGCCAGCCTCAGCTCTCTCTCTGTCTCTGTCTCTCCCTGTCTCTCTCTCTCTATCCTTAGTGAGGCCCTCCGCAACTTCGTGAGACCCGGTTTCAAAATAAAGTATAAAAAAAATAGGGCCGGGGGCGTAGCGTAGAGGTAGAATGCCTCCGCGTTCAATCCCCGGTACCGCAAAAAAAAAAAAAAAAGATGGCGAAATAAAGGAAGGCGGGGTATTTTGGTTGCTTCAAAAGTTGGAACTCAACCAGTTAGAAGACTGCTTCTTGGAAAGAGAAGAAAAGCAGTCAGAACTCACCAGAAGAAAGAGAGTTAAAACATGGTAAATTGGAAGCAGCAAAAAGAGCAGAGGACTGAAAATATCTCCATGCATCTAACCTGGTGAGCAGAGAATTGAGGTGGAAGCCACCTTGGTGAGCCTTGGCTGGAGCTGTAGCTGCCAGAATCCAGCAGCTCTTGGAGATGAATTCCAGCAAAGAAAAAGCTAAATCTAGTGGAGCCAGCAATTGCAGAGAACCAACATCAAAAAGCAATCGCATTCTTCTCTCCACACTTGAATAGCTCAAGTCTGCAAATCTCCAGACCACCCATCCAAACTACCCAGCAAACTCCTGTGGCTGCAGCGGAACTCAAGGAGACTGAGAAACTACAGACACTTCCTGTAGGGACCTGAGTAGCTACAACCAACCTCCTCAAGACCATTGTGAATCTCCAGACCACCCATCCAAAGCACCCAGTGAACACCTGTGACTGTAGCTGAACTCTTCAGGCCCAAGAAACTACAGACCTTTTCTGCAGGGACTGGAGTGGCTACACAACCAGCCTTGTCAAGATGGTGAGTTTACAAATTGTCCCAGTGGGAGTCTGCATAGCTGCAGGAACTTACATGGCAACGACCAAACTCGTGGGGTACATGAGTTTACAGAACATGCCTGCAGAGGTGGGGGCAGGGGCTACAGTCTGGTACAGCAGAAACATGAATTAGAACACAGTCCTTAGGGATACTTGGGCAAGCCTAGATTCAGCAGTCCACCCTGCCCCTGTGTGGGACCTCTAGTGATCACAACTGGATTATCAGCAGTGGTGTCTTTGGGGCAAAATAACTCAGCCAACCATGCCACAGGATCAGCAGGCTATAAACTCTCACCCAGCAGAGTTTGGGCACATGAGTACTGAGGCCAGCAGCCGGCAAAGTCTCACCCAATTGCCATGGTAGTGTCCCTGGGAATAAATAACTCAGCCACACACACCACAGACTCAGAATGGTATAATCTCTCCCCTGGCGGAGTTTGAGCCCAGTGAGGAGGGAGGCCAAGAGCCAGCAGGATTTCATATGATCACATCTGACAGAGCAGCAGCAGTGCCTCTGGGGCAACTGAACTCAGACAGCCATGCCACAGGCTGGGAACACTATAATCTCTCTGCCAGCAGAGTTTATGCTTGGTGATTGTCAGGGGAAGACACAATTTCTGTGGGTTCTTGGCTTCTGTGGCAAAAAGAATTTCAACACGCACCAGTCAGAGAAAAAGACAGAGGTTTAATTCAAGAAAAGTAGAGATACACATTTAGGGGAAATGCAAGCCAACCCAAAGGTCTGAAAGTGCAGCAGAGAGGCAGAGAGAGGCATGAGAGCAGCTTAGGATCTTTTACCATCCTTTTCTTAAAGGGCCCACTAGAGAGAGGGGCTAGGGGCCCATGGCAGGAAATGGGGAACCATGGGATGGTGGTCTCCTCTCTTTGAAGCTTCAGGCTGACAAAAGGTGAAATTCCTTGGGATAAGGAATCCCAGGGAGTGGAGACACAGAGCTGGGGGAGAAAAGGTGTGAGTTTTCTCAGGGACCTTCTTCCCAGGAAATCAAGGCTCTGACAAAAGGTGAAGCTCTCTCTGGGGTCTAATCACCTCAGGAATTTTAGGTATTGAGCCAGGACATTATGATTTTAAAGTGTGGGTCTGGTTTTTGCCTAATGGCAAAGGAGCTCTGTTAAAATGAAACTGAAGATTATGAAGTTTTTTATTTTCCTTTCCTTCCCAATTTGTCTCCTTTATACCTAAAAATTTTATTTCTTCTACTCTACCTCAGTGATCACAGAGGTCAGTGGTTGACAGGGTCTCTCATGATCACAACCAGCAGTATAGTAGTAGTATCCCTGGGGCATTAAAGCTCAGTTAGCCAGGCCACAAGCTTGGAACGTCATTTCGGTTCCTGCTGAGTTTGTGCCCAGTGAACACAGAGGCCGGAGGACAGTGGCCCACAGCATTTCATGTGATCACAACCACCAGAGTTGCAGTGGTGTCCCTGGCGCATTAAAGGTCCGCCAACCAGGCTGCAGGCTCAGAACCATCGTGGGACCTACCTCTGCTGAGTTTGGGACCAGAGTGCATGGAGACTGCAGCCAATCAGGGACTGCTGCTTGTCTGCATTGGATAACTATAATATCCCATTAAAGAGGTTCTTTCTGGGGGACTAACTCAAAATTCTGATTATATGAGACAGATTCATTAAGGCAAATATATACCCCCAGTACAGGACAGCAAATAAAGGGGCAAGAAATAGACATAGGATTCCACACAAAGAGGGTGCCAAACACAACAGAGATACAAACTTAAGAATCCTGAAAACATGAGAACAAAGACCAATGAGGAAATGATAAACTCCCACAACTTCACAAGAGTGATCACCAATACAGAAAATGCCAGGAGAATTCAGAAAGTTTGATTATCAATATGATGAAAGACATTAGAAATGAAGAGAAAGTGTACAGAATATGAAAAACATATCAATAACGAAAGTGAGGCCCTAAATAAGAATCAAAAATAGGCCTTGAGAGAAATGGAGGAGACAACAAATGAAATGAAGTCCTCAATAGAAACCATCACTGGCACACTAGACCACATGGAAAATAGAGTCTCATTCTTAGAAGATATAGCTCATTCAAAACTGACCACAGAGTCAAAAATATAGAGAAAACAATATGACAACATGACCAGAACATTCAAGAAATATGGAATAATGTGAATTAACCTAACTTACAAATAGGCATTGAAGAAGGTCTAGAAGCCAAAACCAAGGATATTAGAAACTTCTTCAGAGACAACTGGGTGTGGTGGTGCACTATTGTAATCCCTGTACTTGGGAGGTTGAGACCGGAGGATCTGGGTTTGCGGCTAACCTCAGCTACTTAGTGAGGCCCTCTGCAACTTAGTGAGACCCTGTTTCAAAATAAAGAATAAGAAATAGGGCTGGGGGTGTAGCTCGGAGGTAGAATGCCCCTGGGTTCAATCCCCAGTACCGAAAAAAAAAGAAACTTCTTCAGAGAAATAATATCAGAGAGTTGCCCCAAATTGGAAAATGAGATGTACATCCACATACAGGAGATATTCAGAAGACAAGATCAAAGAACTTCATGAAACATAATAATTAAAATGACTAACAGAGGTCAAAGAGAGAATCTTAAATGTATTGAGAAGAAAAGTATGGGTGACATTCAGGAGCAAAACAATAAGAATCACTCCAGATTTCTCAACCCAAATCAGGAAAGCCAGGAGGGCCTGCTATGTTGTACTCCAAACCCTGAAAGAAAACAACTTCCAACTAAGACTACTATATCCAGCAAAGATATCTTTAAAAATTGACAAAGAAATAAAAACCTTCCAAGACAAGTAGAAACTAAAATAATTAATGATTACCAAGCCAGTAACTAGAGAAAATATTAAAGCAAAAACAAAGAAGAAACAAGAAATAAACACCAGAGCCAGAGAAGAGATGAATTCCATCAGATAAGCAACTTAGAGATGGAGAAATAATAATATATTAAAATATAATTCAAAATGACAGAAAATAAAAATCATCTCTCAATAATAACATTATAGTATAATTATCAACAGTATAAACTCCCTGATTAAAAGGGATAGTATGGCAATGTGGATTAAAGACTGTAATCCAACTATATGCTGCTTGCAAGAAATTCACTTTACAGGCAAAGATATTCATAAGCTAAAGGTGAGTGGATGGAAAAAGATATTCCATGCAAATGGATACCAAAAACAAGCAGGGGTAGCAACTCTCATATCCAATAAAGCATACTTTAAGGCAAAATGTATCAGAAGAGGCAAAGTGGGTCATTTCTTACTGTTAAAGGGAACAACCCAACAAGAAGATAGAATGATAGCAAATATTAATGCCCCAAGTGTGGTCAAATCCACGTTTATAAAACAAATTCTTCATGACATTAAGACTCAGAGAGACCCCAACAATAACATTGGGTGATTTCAACACATCACTTACACCACAAGATCCATCTTCCAGTCAAAAGATAAGAAAGACTCTTCAGACCTAAAGAACACTAGAAACCAAATGGACCTGATAGACATAAAGAATATTCTATCAACAACAGCTGAATAGACATTATTCTTAATTGCTCATGTAAACCTTTCCAAAACAGACCATATTCTTGCCACAAAACAAGTACCAGCAAATTAAAAAAATGTAATTCTTTGCATCTTTTCAGATCATAATGGAATGAAAGTAGAAATCAACAACAGGAAGACACACAGGAATTATATAAATACATGGAGATAGAATGATACACTTTTGAATGAGGACTGGATCATAGAAGAAATAAATGGAGAAATTAAAAAATCCTAGAATTAGATAAAAATAGAGACATAACATACTAAAATCTATGGGACATTTTGAAGGAGGTTTTAAGAGGAAAATTTATAGCATAAAGTGCTCACATAAGAAAATCAGAGGGCTACTCCCTGTTGAGAACTGTGGGAGATATTCTGTCTTTCCATTTTCTATCTTTCCTTGGCTTACATATGAACTTTCATATTCCTACACCCTTCATTAGTTCTTGAACTTCATTCGTTGGGATCCATTAGACAAGAGCCCAATAAGAGAAGATACCCCCATCAATGGGTTTCAACATATGAATCTGGGGGCACAAGTATTCAGTCCATAGCACTGATATACTGAAGATCTGAAACATTCTAAAAATAAAATGTCCTTTGATTGTCAAAAAAAAGTAAATCAGAAAGTCACCAAATAAACAAGATAAAGATACACTTCAAGGCCTGTGAAAAAGAGGAACAAACTAATTATGAAGCCAGTAGAAGACAGGAAATATATAAATTCAGAGCAGAAATTAATTAGAGAACAACAACAACAACAAAAGAACAATACAGAAGATCAAAACAAGAAGCAAGTTATTTGAAAAGATAAACAAAATTAATAAACCCTTAGTCAACTTAACCAAAAGAAAGAGAGAATCGAGACAAATTACTAAAATAAGAATTAGAGCCGGGCATGGTGGTACACGCCTGTAATCCCAGTATTTGGGAGGCTGAGACAGGAGGATCACAGGTTCACGGCCAGCCTCTGCCATTTAGTGAGGCCCTCTTGCAACTTAGTGAGGCCCTGTTTCAAAATAAAGAATAAAAAATAGGGCTGGGGTGTAGCTCGGAGGTAGAATGTCCCTGGGTTCAATCTCCAGTCCTGGAAAAGAAAAAAGAATTAGAAGCTGGGTGTGGTGGTGCACGCTTGTAATCCCAGTACTTGAGAGGCTGAGACAGGAGGCTCACAGGTTTGAAGACAGCTTTAGCAACTAGTGAGACTCTCATCAACTTAGCAGGACCCTGTTTCAAAATAAAAATAAAATAGGGTTGGGGTATAGCTTGGAGGTAGAATGCCCCTGGGCTCAATCCCCAGTACTACACACACAAAAAAAAAAAAAATTTAAAAAAGGAGACATCGTCACTGACAGTGGGGAAATCCAAAGGATCATCAGAAACTACTTCGAAAATTCTTACTCCAATAAACTAGAAAACAGATGAAATCAATAAATTTCTAGATACATACAACCTACCTAAATTGAATCAAGAAGATATAGAAAACCTAAACTGATCAATAGCAAGCAAAGAGATAGAAACAACAATGAAAAGCCTTCCATCAAAGAAAAGTCCAGGTCCAGATGGATTCCCAGCTGAATCCTACAAAACCTTTGTAGAAAAACTAAAGTCAATCCTTCACAAATCATTCCATGAAATAGAGATGGAATTCTTCCATACTCCTTCTATGAAGCAGTATCACCTTAATACCCAAACTGAATAAAGATCCCTCAAGGAAAGATTACAGACCAATATTCTTGATGAACATAGATGTTAAAATTCTAAACAAAATACTAGCTGTATTTGCAAATTAGTAAAGCCATTATGGAGATCAGTGTGGAGATTCCTCAGAAAACTGGGAATAGATCCACCATATGATCCAGCTATACCACTCCTGGGTAGCTAGCCAAAGGGACTGAAATCAGAATATTATAGTAATACATGCATATCCGTATTTATAGCAGCACAATTCACAATAGCCAAATTATGGAACCAACCTAGTTGTCCATCAACAGACGAATGTATTACAAAATTATGGGATATACACACAATGGGATTCTACTCAGCAATAAAGAAGGACAAAATAATGTCATTTGCAGGAAAAGTGGATGGATCTGGAGAACATTATGTTAAGTGAGAACAGCCAGTAGTAGAAAGTGAATGGTCTTATATTTTCTCTCATATGCGGAAGGTATATGAGAGACGGACTTTAAAGTACCCAGAGGGACTTTAGATAATGGAGGAGAAACTCTAGTGGAGCCAGGGAGGTGGTCTAGGGAAAGGGGGAACGGAGAGGATCAATGAAGGAATCATTCCCATTGACATTATGTACATATGTGAGAATACCAACATCAATCTCAATACCATGTATGGGGAACGGGGGAATAGGGAGGTTCAGGGGAAAGCTCACCAAGTGCTGTATGCATGTATGTCACTATCACTATGAACTGCATTATGATGTCAGACTATAATGCATCAATAAAAGTATAAAAATAAAATTTATATGGAAATACAAAGATATATTACCTAAAAGAAATTTTTAAAATAACAAAGTTGAAGGAGCTATATTACTTGATTTCATAACTTACATAGTGCTTCAATAATTAAGTCAGTGTAGTATTTGTGTAAAAACAGAAAAAGGAACAGACTAGGAAGTCTAGAGAAACCTACATATATATGGGCCAATTAATTTAAAAAAAAACCAAGGTAATTGAATGGGGAAAAATTCTTTGCCTCAAATTGAACTGGAACAACTGGGTTTCCATAGGGAAAAAGAAAATGAAGTTTGAATCTACCTCATGCCATTCATAAAATTAATTCAAGAAGGATGATAATTTTAGTGTAATAGCTATAAAAATAAATCTTTTAGAGGAGAATATCTTTGAAAACTTGGGGCAGAGAAACTATTTTAAGAAAATCCTAAAAACCACTTGGCACACAAAAAATGGATGAATTGGATTTTAATTCACAATTAAATTATTGTATCTCAAACAAATTAAGAACTCATGAATCAATAATAAAGTGACAACTCAAGTTTTTAAAAAATGGGCAACAGACCTGAACATTTCTTTCACAATAGAAGATATAAAAATGATCACAAAACTCATGAGAATGTGATCAACATAATTAGAAATTAGGGGAAAAATTGAAGCTACAGTGAGATGACTGAAAAAGCCACATGAAAATAGTTTAAAAATTTTTTTTAAAGCTCAGAACAACAAATGTTGGCCAATAACATGGAGCTATTAGAACTCTCTCTACATTGCTGGAGGGAGTGTAAAATTGTAAAACCACTTTGAAAATATGTATGGCAGTTCCTTATAAAGTTAAACTTACAACTCTCTGTGACCCAGCAGTTCTACTGCATGAAAGGATTTGTACAAAAATGTCTTTATTCTTAAGAGTCCCATTTTGGGAACAACCCAATTATATGGATGAACAAATAAGCAATAAAATAATGAATTATTGATACATAAAACAATATGGGTGATTCTGAAAAACATTATGTTGGGTAAAAGAAGCCAGGCACAAAAAAGTTCATAGTGGGGACTCCACTTATAAGAAGAAGTTCCAGAACAGATAAAGTAATGGAGAAAAAAATAGAATAATAGTTGCTTATAGGGGAGAGATTGACTAAAAGAGCTTTTCTGAAGTGATTACAATGTCTTATATCTACACTGGGATGTTGATTATGTTGTCAAAATTCATTACATTGTACACTTAAGTGCATTTCACTGTATATGAACGTCACCTTATGGAAAAAAGCCCTTAAAATGTCTTCTCTGCACAAAAGCCACCAAGTACACACACACACACACACACACACACACACAACACACACACACACTCACTCACTCACTTTCATATATGAGATTGTGAAAAATGAAAATTCTAGTTGTGAAGATGTGGAAGAACTGGAACTTGTATTCTTTCTTGTGGAAGAATTTGGCACAAGCCCCTTCCTTCCTCCCTCCCTCCCTCCCTCCCTTCCACCCTTCCCTCCCTCCCTCTCTTCCTTCCTTTCTTCCTACTGGGGATTGAACCCAGGGGCATTCTACCTCTGATTCAAACCACCAGCCCTATTTTTTATTTTGAAACAGGGTCTCTCTAAGTTGCCGAGGGCCTTGCTAAGCTTCTGAGGTTGGCCATGAACCTGCAAACCCCTTTTCAGCCTCCCAAGTACTGGGATTACAGGCGTGCACCACCACATGCGGCCTCAGACTACTTTAGAAAACAATTTGACAAGGTCAAATACAATTGAACATGTGCATGTGGCCCAACAATTCCACTGCTAATTGTGTACCCCTCAAACACACATGTGAACAGGTATATTCAAAACATTAGCATCTGAACTCATTTTAAACTAGAAATCTCCCAATGCCCACCAACAGGAAAACAGATACATGAATTGGACACTGGTCATACAAGTGAATATCCAATAGCAATGAAATGAAAAACTACAACCATCAATGAGGATAATCCTCAGAAACATAATACAGAGCAAAAAAAAAAGATGCAGAAGACATACTGCATGATACCACTTATATAAATTTGGAAAGTATAAGAACTAAATTAAATAAACTCCCTATGCATTTATTCATAACGGGAACAGTATGAAAACATGAATGAATAATAAGCATGAAATTCAGTATAGTGGTTACCTTTAGGGAGGAAAAGAGGGTACGCAGGGGCTCCATCTCTATTTGTAATGTGTTATTTTAAAAATCTGAAGCAAATGTGGAAAATATTAAGATCTGTTATGCTTGGTGGTAGATGCAGGGTATTTATTTAAGATACTATTCTATATGCATTTCTGCATGTTGAAATATTTCAAGATAAACAAAGAGAAGAAGTCAACTCTCTGACTACTGAAGCTTAGAGGGACTGGTATAAGGAATTAATAAATAGTTTTATTGTCTCTTGAAGAGAAACTGCAAACTATTTCACTCCCCAAGGATTGGGGCTATTCTTCAGGAGTCATTTACTCTTTAGAGATTTGAATACACTTTATCTCTTTCCATAAAGGATTCGAGGTAGTTTGCAACAAAAGACGCATACGAGTCAGGAAAACATAAACATGAGGAGAAAATCAGGATCAAAGATAACAAATATTCCATCAATACTGGTTGAGCACAGTTGCTGTGATTAAATTTCAAACTTGGCTCTGAATTTTTTTGGCAACAGTAACTACGCCATTTCTAGCTGACCCATAAAAGCAGGTTAGGAAAACTAACCTTTGTTCTTCAAGGTTTAAACTTAGTATTTTCATGAACAGTCTCTCTTTATTCTATTTTGCATTTTGCCTTACTAACTATCCAGGTCTCTCTCTCTTTTCCTCCCTCCCTTTTTTTCTTTCTACCTTCCCATCTCTCTCTCTCCCTCCCTCCATTCTTTTTTCTTTTCTTTCCTTCCTTCTTTTCCATTTCTCTCCCTCCCTTTCTCCCCCCCCCAAGAATATCTTTTTCTTATTCAATCTGAGAGCTGGGAGAAAAAAGCCCAAATTTGCCCAAAGAAGAGATGACCAGGACACGGTTTGGTCCACCAACAAACTGTTACTAATAGATAGGTGTGGCACCAAAACATGGAGACACACAGGTGAATTATGATCGACTCTGAATAAACTCAATTACAACAAAAGAAATCATGAAAAGCAGTAAGATATTTTACCAGATAAAAATTTATCTAAGTCAAAAATCAAAATTAAAAGGCAAAGGTGCGTAAATGATCACTGTCATTTAACCAGTGACAATTTATTCCCCTAAAGATAATATAACAAGTACTTCTAAATGCTGATGACTCCAAATTTTGTAATCTAGTCCAACCCACACTTCTCAACTCTCAACTTCTGTATCCATACCTACTAAACATCTGCACTTAGATATTTAACAACCATCTCAGACTGAATATAGACAAGATGGAATCCCTGATCTTCCTCCCAAAAGATGCTCCACGCACAGCTTGCTCCCATCTCAGCTGATGGCAGCTAGATGTTTTCAGTTGCCCAACCTAAAAATCTAGGCACTAATATTGACTCCTGTCTTTCATACCCCACATTCAACCTATCAGTATGTCTTGTTGGCTCTGCCTCTAAAGCACACCCCAGATCCTGCCCAGATCAAGGAATTGCCCTGATCTAGGAAGATGTGGTGACTCAGAGCAAGGTGATACCCCTGCCACTATCACCTGGACCTGAGTTACCATCTCTGCCTAGATCAGGGCAATACTTTCCTAACTGTCCTCCCTAATTTGATGCTTGCTCTTGTCCCCTCTTTATGTTGATTCTCTAACATTATTAATATGAATCTAGCCAATATTTTTACACTTTTCATATATATCCTAGAAATATAGTACTGTACATGTATTCAAATACATTTCAAATTAATATGTACTATTATGAGGAAATAGGATCAGACGGGTCTTTAGTTATTAAGTTGGTAGCTTAAGTGCCAAAATGCTAATCCAGGACAGTGTGACCTAAAAGGTTATATGTTCAGAAAAGTGACACTAACCTACCAGCCCTGAACACTCCTTCTGGGGAAGGGTGACATGGAGATCGTATGGGGTTGGGTCTTTCTTAGGGCTCCAACAGCAGCATGCCCAGCTTCCTTCCAAAGATCTCTACATGATTTTTCTTTCTTGTATCTTCTTTTCTTGTTTTCCCACATCCTGGTGGTCTTGCTGACTTGATGGCTACTGGGCAAAATCTGAATAAAGTGAAGAATTCCTATTTAATGACCTGTAAGATTGTTTTCCTGAGGTCATATCATCCCTAATATGGTGATAGGCTGCAACCACCCTCCTTACTAGCATGAACGAGGCCAAACCCCTGCTCATGTCTTGTTTACCTGTTTGATCTTCAAATGGAATTTTAAAAATTAGAATCTTTCACCCACGTATTCTTAATACTCCTGAGATATGGGCACACATACACACCTGCGTTAAATCATAACTAATCCAAAAGTAACAAAGACCCCCACAGTAGTCAACAACAGAAGGGACAATTTTCAGGGAAGCCGATCTACTGATTTGTGACTGCATTTTAATTCACTCAAGATCTCTTAAAATCAAGCCTTTTCTTCCTATCCCAGTATTGACTCATTTTCATATTCTCTGCCCACATTGACTCCCAGGCGTCCCTGTGATGCCCCAAGGATGCATCCCTAGAGGAATGGGGCCTCCGCCCAGTAGGTGAATAGCAGGGATCCTACCCAAAGAAAGGGGAAGATGAATGCAAGTAAATATGACAATACTGACTGGATTAAGAAGGAAAACACTTGTTTTCTTACTAACGTATTAAGTTTATTCTTTACTCATAAAAAAGAACATTTTTTGGCTTTGCAATCATGACATAAAATAAAGGCAAATAAATGAAAATTATCAGCTGAAAGTAAGTATAAGCAACTCATGCTGACCCATCAGCAAATACTGTATGCTTTGGGCTATAGCAGGGCTCTCTGATCAGAGCAAGAACCGAAGACGCATTGCCCACCTAACATCCAGGCCATCTCTAAACACTGCTTAGTTTCCAAAGGTTATTTGGTCAACATGTGTAGGAAATGAGTCCTCCCTTTCTCCTGCTTTCCTTCTTAGCCTTTAATATGAGAACAGCAGGCAACAGTGCTTTGATGCTACTCTTTCTAGTTCATAGGATGGTGTCGTTGTTCGTTGTTGTTTTTAACATGTTTAACCTACATATTTTCAACCTTTAAAAAGCAAAACTGCCAAAATCAACTAACTAAAAGCCATTTCTATTTTTGGTCAGTTATCTGCTGTAGGCAGAGCTTCATATAGGAATTTTTATTGCGGATTTCTATGACTGCATCCCTAACAAGCTCAATGAACATCTGTGGCCAAAGTTTCTGCAAAGCTTCATTTTTCATATTGATTTCTGTGGCTTCCTTCACAAGGTCTTCTATATACATCTTGCAGAATTTCTTTTTTTCCTTTATTTCCTGTTAAAAGAAAAGATGCAATAAATCATAACTAGTAAAAAACAATTAGAGGCAGTGATTAGCTGAAAGAGAGAAACTTGAAACAATCTATTCTGAGCCCTGATCCCCTCCCCCACGCCCACCCTGCAGGGCAGGTGCTATTTCCTAACCACTCTCGACAAGGAGCTCTGCGTGAGTGGACAGCAACGGGAGCTCAGGGCTTCTCAGTCCACTCCTGCCTCTGCTCTACAGCTCATTACAGAATGTGTTTCTTTATTGTAATCACCAGGTCATAACCGCTATTTCTGCTATCTTAGTTTGGTGGCTTAGCTCCTACAAGTCAGCTGAATGACAGTCTCGTGGCTTCCAGTGGCTAATGTGACAGGGTACTGACACTGACAATTTTAATTGGTATGAGCTTAGTTAATATCCACATAATACTTTAAATACTTATACTCTGAATTTACCGTCTAGTTTAGGAAAGCATAGAATGGAATATTACACTGACAGATGTACGTAGACCATTTGGACAAAGTTGGAGAAAAGTATACAGGAAAAGAAAGTATATACAAGCCTGGGATCCAGAACATGGCCTTCTAAAGACACAGGCTTCCACTCAATTTCTGGGTCAGGCAGTCTGCAAATGAAAAACCTGGTTCTAAGAACTAAAACCCAACTACCAGACTAATGCATGTGTATCTGTGTTTATAGCAGCACAATTCACAATTACCAAACTTTGGAACCAGCCAAGGTGTCCATCAACAGATGAATGGATCACAAAACTATGGGATATGTACACAATGGAATTTTACGCAGCCACAAAGAAGAACAAAATCACATCATTTGCAGGGAAATGGAGAGAACTAGAGAACATCATGCTAAGTGACATTTGTAAGTCACTAAGAGTAAAAAATCGGATGGTCCCCCTAATCTGTGGGAACTAGATAGAATGGGACTTAGAAGGGAAGAAGAAGAAATCTTTAGATGGACAAAGAAGGTGACCTAACTGAGGGAGTTGGGAG
>PVJS01031104.1:0-23639 GCA_004027185.1 Glis glis | reverse complement strand
AGCTGTGTGCATGTATGTTAACACCAAACTGATACTCATTGTGATGTGAGACTACAATGCACCAATAAAAAAATTCACAAATAAAAAAAATAAACATGGATATGCATGTATTACTATAGAAAAAGAAGACACTTTCAGATATAACCATTGTTGACATGTGTGTGGTTTATTCAACACTACTATGTTTATAGTGGACAAACTTAAGTCCTTATTTGAAACATCTAGTCTTTCTAGATGTTTAGAAGTGCACAAAGTATATTAAAAGTAGAGGTAGTAGATTTTGTAGATATTCTTTTGTTAAAATTCATAATGAAATATTTTCTTTGGAAATGGAGTGATCAAACCACTTCCCTGAACAGTACACATTACTGTATTTGTGCTGGCTCCGGGAAGGAGAGAAGGAATGCAAAGGGCTTTATACCAATGTGTTTTTGATGAAGCAAGATTGACCATTGTCCCTTAAAAAAAAAAAATGCCCAGAACTCACTTAAATGAGAATCTTGTCTTCAAATTTTCCAGTCTTCAGCTTGAACTTGCTGGTTGGCCACCTAGCCATCTCGAGAGGGCCCGATGCCCCACCTGTCTTTGCTATGCCTCCACTTGCCCAGTCCATGTAGATATGGCTCCACAGTAGCCCCCAGTTCACTTTAGATAAGCAGAAGGGCAGTGGAGAAAAATCCTTGGGCTGACCTATTAGAAATGGACACACTCATTGAACTAGTTTGTTTCATTAAATATAACCTATTACTCAGGGCATAAAAAATAGAATTGAGTCAGTTAGATCAATAGGTCCGTCCGTCCGTATAAAGAGCCCAGAAACAGACACAAGAATGTATGGTAATTTGATAATTGAAAAAAGTTACTTCACGAGCCAGGCGTGGTGGTGCACGCTTGTAATCCTAGTACTTGGGAGGCGGAGACCAGAGGGTCCGGGTTCGCGGCCAGCCTCAGCTACTTAGTGAGGCCCTCCACAACTTCGTGAGACCCAGTTTCAAATTAAAGGATAAAAAATAGGGCCGGGAGTGTAGCTCGGAGGTAGAACGCCCCTGGGTTCAATCCCTGGTACCGCAAAAAAAAAAAAAAAAGGCACTTCACACATCTTTGAGCGGAAGGACAGAGTATTTAATAAATGATTTTGGACAACTGCCTATATACATGGAAAAAACAAAAATATAGTCCTTATCTCAATGTCCACACTGAGGATGGATTGAAAAACAAACTCAAACTATTAGAGTTGCCTCAAGATAAAGAGGCTTTCTTTAAAATATAACCATAACATTTGAAAATTAAAACTCCTATACAACAACATAAGTGTTTGCAAAAAAGAATGGAGCAACAACTCATAGAAAGGTAGATCTGTTTGGCCAAGAGGCACACTCCAAAAAATGTTTTCACTAGAAAAACAATAACGGGATACCATGTTTTTAATCCAGACTGTTGTAAGTTTAAATGTTGTAAGTTTAAATGATAAATGATATATTATCAAATGTTGGTAAAATGTGGGGGCTTCCTATACCTCTGGTGATGGTGTAAATTGGTATAAAGACTTTGGAATGCATATGGCAATACCTAATAGAATACGGAGACACTAATCCCTATAACAGCCATTCCATCTCAGCATATATGTCCTAGAGACTCTCATACACATGCAGAAAGAGATTTGTACATGTGTGTTCATTGTAGCATTGATTATAATATTAAACTTTTGAAAATATCCCAAACATCCACAAGAAGGGAAAATTATATGATGGAATTTTATACTGCAATAAAAAAGAATGAACTGTCAGATGGGTAGATCCAAAAACAAAGCAAAATAAAACTCCTGATTCGACTAGTAAAAACAATAGGCAAAATAATAGAAGATATTACACATGCATTATTTAAAAATATACAAGATAGTCTATGTATTACTGATGGATATATACACATAAATGTATGTTAAGAGATGAAAAATGAATTTAAAGCACAGATTTAAAGCAAATTCTAGTAGTTGCCTCTGGAGAATAAAAAGGAGAGAACTGGATGGAGGGATGGTGGTTATGGGGGGTTAGCTTTATCTGTATATTTTTAAAATGTAGACTATAAATGATTATTACATGATTCATTATACTTTTTATATTTTAATAGTTCTTTTCCCCAAATCCAACAGACTTTTTGAGACAGAGAGAGAGAGAGAGGGGTTCCGTTTTTTATTTTCCAGTGTGTTGCTGTAGACCTGTACAGAAATAAGAACTATGCATAAAAAGTGGAAGATACTCTGCTACTAAAACTATTTTAAAGCAAATTTTCAAAAGTTTATTTTTGAGAACCATTTTACCCTGGCCATTTTGCTATGTGAATAGGATAATAAAATTAAAGAGACTTTGTTCTGAAGGCAGGTCTTGAGAGATCATTATAGAAAAGCGCTTTCATTTTACAGATGAGAAAGCGAAAGCCGGAAGGCCTGCTGAAGGTCACGCAGCTCGTTAGTGATCCAGCCAAGATGAGAACTCCTGGACCACACTGGAATGTTATATAAACTATCTTTATTCATTCTTCCCCCTCCTCCCCCACACGCTGACAGATTCTACTCTTCTATTATTATTCTTGTTATAGTCAGCTCGGTATTATTGATGCATGGCTATTTCCCTCCCAGAACATGAACTCTTTCTTACTCCTGGAAGTCCAAGACACATAGTAGGTGATTAATAAATATTTGTTAACTAATCTACCTCAGTTACTATCTTTACGGTGTTGCCAGTTTGGTACGAAGAATGCTATGTTCAAAAGAATTTAGTACTTAGATTTGTTGTAAGTCTGATAATAGAGCAAAAAAACTACTTAATATCTCATCTTCATTTTAGAGATTACTCGATTCAAGGAGCTGAGCCGTAACACCTCTGTCGGGCTTTTTGATATATGTATTATGGGAAAGCATGTCTTTTAGCAGCTGAGCCTGCCTAATCACCCTAATGTTATATGACTCAGTAGAGCATAGGCAGGATTTCTTAGAGGGTTGAGCAGAAATGCCTCCCCCAGTCCTCCCCAGCATCATCTTAATCTTGTACTTTGCAACATTCATCCCCTGCAGTTGATAAATGTTTAAAAGATTTTCACTCACACTGTTTTGCCAACGTGAGAGATCTGATTCACCAGCTGGGATTTTCATGTGTTCCATAGCTTCCTATGGCTTTTCATTGGGTTTGGGTTTCTCTCTCCTTCCCTTGTATTAGTAATTATTCTGGAATAATGGAAAAGGGCTCGATTCAAGCTTCATAGCAATTTAAATATCACTTTTTATAGTTTTCTCCCTCACATTTCTACAGCATCCTGTCTACTGATATTAACACCACAGCTTGAGGCAGGCGCAGACCAATTTGCCTTTATGGATTCTTTGACCCCTAAAAGTCCTTGCTCTGTTTCTGAGCCCTTCCAATATGAGCCTTGCGTTAGCTCCTCAAGCCTCTGTCTACTTGCCCCCTACAAAGGCAAGTGAGAAGAACTAAAACAACCTTGTTCTTTTCCCTTATAGCAAACAGACTATACAAATTATGAATGTACACAGATCTCTGCTTGCTTTTAGTAATTCAAATAGGAGATCTGCATATTTAAAGGACATGTGTAGTAAGCAGACTTTTTTTTGAATGACAACATTGGGCTCATGGAATGAACTTAATATGAACTTATTAAAATATCAAAATCACTGTGGTTGACATGTATGAAAAAACTTGGATTCCTACTGAGGTCTTTATGAAGTCAAAGTTACGCTCTTAGCATTGTACCAATTTTACTTTTGTTGAAGAGATGGACAAAAACACTGTGTATTTCCTACTGAATCTAGACAAAAGTATTTAGAAGACTATTTTATATTGAATGCCTTCCTCTTTCTTAGCAGCACCAAATGAATGGCTAATTAAATCTGTTATATGAAAACATCATAGCAGATGGTCCTTCCCATTAATGAGTATGTAATGAAATAATAAACATGCTGAAGAGAAAGACATGAGAGATTGCAGATCAGTTGTGCAGTGAGTAATTTATCTCAGGACCCAGAGGTCAACCAATAGGAAAGCCGTTGTGGGAGTGAACACTGAATTCCCTCTTCTTCCCCTGTCCTGCTGGTCACCTATTAATGCCATGAATGATATATTTAAATTATTGGGTCTTCAGTGTGAAGAGTCCCAGAAAAACACTCTACAATTCAGAGAGATGGAGCTAAAAAAGGTAATCTCATTTATGAATATATAAGCAAAAATTATAATATCATAACAAGTGAAATCCAGTAACATATTACAATAATAATACAATATGACTAAGAAGGGTTTGTTCCAGGAAAAGAAGAGTATTTTCATATCTGGAAATCTATCAGCATAATTCATTATCTCATAAAATCCAAAAGGAAAAGCAAAATGATTATATCAGTAGATGTTGAAAAGGCATTTAGTACAATTCAGAAGTCATTACTAATAAATAATAAGTAGAAGGAACCTACTTAACTACAATGAAGGTAATTTTCCAGAAATCAATAGAAAATGTCATTCTGAATAACAAAACTCTAAAACCATTTCAATTCAAATCAGGAACTACACAGGAAGGGCCACTAATAGTAATTATTATTTTAACATTGTCTTTTGGAGATTCTAGTGACTGCAGGGAAGCAAGGAAATTAAAGTGCATAGGCATGGAACAAGAAACCACTAAGACAGGTGTGCTGGATTTTTCTCAGGTTAACGAGATTACAATGGGTCTATGTTTTCACAAGTCCTTACACTTGTGATTTTGTGCCAGGGTTGGCCCAAATTGGAAGTCACAGGAGACTTGGGAGACAGAAGCCATTAACTGAAGATCTTCTGGGTAGGAAATGATGACAGACAGATGCAGAAGTGCCCAGTGAATTTCAGTTTGTCATTGTTCTCTCCATGTCACTCTACTTCCTAACTGCTACACCTATTGAGCAAAACTAGCCTCAGGTCGTCCACCAGACACTAGACTGATGACCCCACAAGTGGGATCTGTGCAAAGGCGCCACCTATCCATAAACTATTTTGCCAATTCCTATTCATGTTTTCTCTCTGGCACCTGGATGTATCTAGCTTTCCATGCACATACTTTTTTTTGTTGTTCTGAGGATTGAACCCATGGGGGTTCTACCTCTAAGCTACACCCCCAACCCTATTTTATTTGCCAAGTTGCTGAGGGTCTTGCTAAATTGCTGAGACTAGCCTCAAACCTTGGATCCTCCTGTCTCAGCCTCCCAAGTACTAGGATTACAGGAGTATACCATCATGCCTGGCTTCCATGCATAGACTTTTAAGAGGGCTTATTAGTGACTTTTTTTCTGATCCTCCAATTCACCCTTTTGGATCCTTTTTTCCAAACATTTGTGGAAAGATCCTGTTGAATCCTTACTTCCAAATATTTCCAAACAGTTGTGTAAGTCTTTTCTTATAATTAAACCCTATTTCATGATACTACTTGTTCTGCCTCTCTGAATAAGACCTAACTGATAGGATTAGTAAAACGATCTGTTCAGGGAACTGGATACAAGATAAATGTTAAAAATAAATGTTTTCAATATTTTACAAATATGGACCTAGAAATAAAAATGGAAAAATAATAGTATTTTGTTCACAACAGTGACAACAGCTATAAAATAATTAGGAACAAAAGTACAAAGACAAACACAAGCTTATGTGAAGAAAATTCTGAAATCTTACTGAAACATAAAATAAGATGTAAGTAATTGGAAAGGCATTCCATGTTCTTAGACAGGGAGAAAAGATGATAAAATGGTAATCCTCCCAAATTCATAAAAAAATACATTTACACGAAGTGTCTTAACAGAATTTTAAAAATAGGTTATCTTAAAATTTGCATGTAAGAATAAATGTCCTAAAATAATCTAGACACATATAAAGAACAGTGTGTGTGTGTGTGTGTGTGTGTGTGTGTGTGTGTGTGTGTCCTTACCTTACTATGTTAAGAACCTATTTTTGTAATAAAATCAATAAAGTATCACCAAGAGAACAGACTTAGAAAATCCAGCAACAGATCATATGAGAATTAAATGTGAAAAAATTGGTAGTGCAACTTGGTGGGGAAAATATAGTTTACTTAAGCAATAGTGCGTGCACTAGCAGTTCATATACGAGCATGAAGAAAAATCCCGAAGCACACATAAGTTTGTTAATGCTAATTATCTGGAGGGTGGATAGAGGACATAAAGTAGGAGTTGGGAGGAAAAAAGATCAATAAGTAAAATAATAAATTATGTATACTTAGAACATATGATGTATGACATGTATATAAATTTATACTTTAGTGTGATTATGTATAAACATACATGGAGAAATGGATGAAGGTAGGGATCTAGTGACACGTAAGACTCTCCATGATCTATCAGTGAAAAAGCAAGTTGGATAACATGATTTTGTATAGATTAAAATGAACCAACATGCTGTATTTGTCAGAGTTTAATCAGAGAAATAGAACTTCTAGGAGTCATATAGAATAGGAACTTATTATAAGAGCTTGGTTTTATGGCTGTTGCTTTTGTTTCTAGTGTAGGGCCTAAAGTCTCAAGGCAGGCAGCTGGGAAGGAAAGATGGTCATAAAATGGTATGCCATTCCCAGGGCAAACTGGAACCTAGGAAGACAAATTGGAACCCAGGTGGCTCCTTCCCTTCCTCCAAACCTCCCACTTCATGATGTGGGTGACCTACAAGAGAGGCTGATGCCTTTGATCATGGAGCAGAACATGAGAAAGAGGAGGAGAAGCTGAAGGAGGAACTCCTGTGGGAAACAGAGAACCTGTGGGCCCAAGTGCCACCTGATGCCAACAAGGTGAGCCAACAGTTTTATGGAAATGTGTACAAGCTGCTATAGCACCTCACCCTATACCTACTTTCCAATCTAATTATGCCTGGTGCTTTTTCCTTCCAAATCCCAGGAAAATTTCTCTTATGGCCAATCTTTAGTCCAGAAGCATACATGGAAGGGAATTCTGGGGAAAGTAGCCCCCTACCCAAACAAATAAGACCTTTATGTAAATGTACTTTTATGTTGGTTCAAATACAGAGAAAGCCATGTTAAGTCTGATTTCATAAGGAGATGATTGTAGAGATGTGATCAGGGTTATGGAAAGGAAAGTGGGTAATCAGTCTTACCTGAAACAACTTTTTATTTTATTGTTTTCACTTGTCACAAGATGGTATTATTTTAGTAATTTAAAAATATCAAATGGCTGGGAATGGTGATTCACACCTGTAATTCCAGTATTCGGGAGGCTGAGAGAGGAGAATCACAGGTTCAAGAACAGCCTCAGCAATTTAGTGAGACTCTCAGCAACGTAGCGAGACCGTTTCAAAACAAAAAATAAAAAGGGTTGGGTGTGTAGCTCAGAGGTAGATTGCCCCTGTGTTCAATCCCCTCACCAAAAAAGAAAGAAACAGAAATATTAAAAACCAAAATTAATTCACAGAGACCTTCAATTCTTTTGGATTTTGATCGTTATTATGCTTGTTTCTGTGCTTAAATCCCATTTCTGGCACTTACTAGCTGTGTGACATTTGAGCCAGTTATTTAATCTCTCTATACCTTATTTTCTCATTTGTAAAGTAGACATAGGAATAATAATAGTACCTGGACTGTAGACTCGTTGTGAAGATTAAATGAGACCCATACATGCCTAGAACAGTGCTTGTCAAATAATAAGTATTCAATCACACTGGTCACCCTTATCCTTATTTTGATTATTGCTGGTATTGTTAACATATCTGAATGGAAATCACTCTCCTTCTCATACTCTATCAACTCAGTTCTATCCTGTCACATCAAGAAGAAAAGAAAAAAGAGAAAGGAATCTGATTTAAACAGAGCTGCCCCGAAAGGTTGTTGCCAGCCCATGGGTCAGTGAGTTGTAACCCTGGGTAGTCATTAAAAGGATGTCGATGGCGAATAGATGCAAGGTCAAGAAACGCTTATCCAGAAAAAGCCTGGAATTGAGACAGGCAGTTCTGACTCGTGTGTGTGTGTGTGTGTGTGTGTGTGTGTGCGCGCGCGCGCGTGCGCACGTGTGTGTGCATGCGTGTGTATGTTTGTGTGTGGCCTGTTCTCATGTGTTAGCACAAACATTTTTAGTGTATAAATTGGAATGAAACAGTGCAACAACTGAGAATAAACGCATGTAGGAAAGATTTATAAATGCCTGCAAAGGTGAGGTCAGTATGCCATATATTATCTTACATTTTCTGATCCACACCTAAGAGCTACAAGAAGGGACTGCCAAGCATACTCATTTACACACCCTGAGTCCTGCAATTTATTTCACTGTATTTGATGTTAGCAGGGAAGCCTTTATTTCTTTTAAATTACTCAGAATACAGCACAAAGAGCTATTCTGTAGGTATGAAATGTGTCTACACTGAAAAAAAAATCCCCCCTCCTGCACTTTTGACATATTGTGACCACAGGAAAGGCAACATGAGGCTTCTTTTGTTTCTAGATGCTGCGGTGGGAAATGAAACAATGGGGCATGAACACGGTTCTCAACCTTTTTTTTCTGTGGGGGCACACGTGGCTGACTAATGTTCCCTAGCACAATGCTCTTCTAAGCGCAATTCCCAGCTCACTGGCCATTACTTCATCTCATTCACTGCCACCCAAGAGAGCATTTCAGGATACAAATGAGTGAGACTGACATCGGAGAGGATAACCTTGGAGACATTCTCTTTTTTAATTAAAAATGTAATACGTGACTATATTCTTATTGTGAAAGACTAAAACAAAATGGAAATATACAGAATGTGCTTTTATTCTGGCTCTCCCTCACTGAAACCCCTGCTTTCCGCAGAAAGAAGTGAAAATATTACCAATGTGGTATACATATCTTTGATACCTGAAATTTCCATTTACATATGTTTATATATAAATGTGTATGCATATATGTGTGTATTCATGTGTATGCACACATATTATTTTTTCTGTGAATAAGACTATATTTTATTTTTCAGTGGCTTTTTTCCCACTTAAGGATATCTTTCTGTATGAGTACATATAGCCTATTTTGTTTTTACAACATCTGCATTTTCTAATGTTGCATAAATATAACATTTTATTTAACCTCTCCTCATTTGATGGATATTTGTTTCTTATTATTAAAAACAATGTTGTATGGAACATATCTGATTATCCTTATACATGTCTCCTTGGGGAGAAATGTATTTATTAGGAACAGATCACTAGAAGTAGAATTGCTGGGTCAGAGTACCCACATTTTACCTATTTTAGTATTTAATGATATGCAAAAGTCCTGAAATATGTACCAACTTGCATTCTTATTAGTGGCAGTTTTATTTTCCATTCATTCAAAAAAGTTTAATTCAGGGGCTGCTATCTACCTGCCTACAGCCCATCTAACATGGTGAGGGAAACAAAGCAGGTTAAGAGGTATCCAGAGTAATAGGGGTGGTGTGCATATTTAAATTAGGCACCTTAGCTGGGTGTGGTGGCACAGGCTTGTAATCCCAGTACTTGGGAGGCTGAGACAGGAGGATCGCAGGTTCACAGCCAGCCTACTTAGTGAGGCCCTCCTCAACCTAGTGAGACCCTGTTTCAAAATAAAGAATAAAAAAATAGGGCTGGGGGTGTAGCCCGGAGGTAGAATGCCCCTGGGTTCAATCCCCAGTACCACAAACAAACAAACAAACAAACAAACAAACAAATAAGGCACCTTGCTATGAAGGTAATTTCTGAGAGGAGCTTGAAGCAAGTATTGGATCCCCAACTCTCTGAGGGGAGAGGATCCTGAACTATCAAAGCAGAGGGAACACATGAAAACATCCAAGAGGGTCAGAACTGGCATGTTCTAGGAAGAGCAAGGTGGCCAAGGTGGCCAGTGTGGCAAGAATGAAATGAGCAAGAAAGAAAGCAGAAGAATGGACTAATAATCAGAACATGTAAAGTCTAAAAATCATTAAGGAAAAAAAATCCGGTAAAAAATGAAATATATAAAAAGACAAGCGATGCATGCATATATAAATATATCACTTTGAATCCCACTGCGATGTATAATTACAATGCACCAATAAAAGTATAAAAGTTCCTCCTGTAAATAATGGCATAACAGTAGTTTTACCTTGACTGTAGTTGTTTAATAATTTGTTGTTAGTGGTAGAGCATCTGAATTGATTCCTTCATCAGAGCAATCTCTGGGATATGACAAATCAAAGTGACTCCCTTTAGCCTTTGCTTTGGGACATTTATTTACTTGGGGAGGAGGCAATTAGGCCGAGCCCTGAGGCTCCTATATGTTCAATCATTCTGGAATCTGAGAAGAACAAAGCAATGTGGTGGGGATGTCTCCCTTTGTACATTTACCTCTGTTGCTTTACTTTGACTTCTTTTTATTTCAAGCCTTTATTTTATATAACGAAAGATTTTTAAATTATGCAATATTTTATACACATAGAAAATAATCATTTGACCTAATTTAACAGCTGAATCATTTAGTATGACCCTGGTTTAATAGCTGCTAATTGTTTGCCATTTATGATTCAGAAGGCTTTTGCTATTGTTTTTGTTAGTTTTAAGGGAGTAAAATATTCTAAGTATAGTGAAAGCACCATCCCTTCCCTTCTCATTCCCTCTGATATTGGTGTGCTTAATTCTCATGCATGTTTCCCATATTTTTGTGATTTTTACATGTGACTCTATGTTCATTAAGTTATATGTGCATATGTATATGTTTAACATTTACACAGCTGGCCCCACAATGCATCTAGCCTTTGTAACTTGAAATTGTGGGCCTTTGAAATTTGTCCTTGTTGACAAGATGAGTTCCTTGAAGTTGCTCTTGATATCTTTCCTTATATCCTGTTGGTCAGACTTAGCCAACCTAGATACATGACTCTATCTAGTTGGCAGGAAAACTGAGAAATGTAGTTTTTATTCCAGGCAGTCATGAGCCTGTCAAGGAAGTAGGGAGTGGTGTGTTGCAACTAGCCATCTCTGCCAAAAATCTTTCATTATAATGTTTATTGTAGATTTATAATATATGTATCTTTACTGGATTAAGGAGTTTGGTTTTTCCTTTTCTCAGCTTACTAAAGGATTTTTTTAAATTGCATTATATTAGAGATATATATTATCAAGCTGTTCTTTGCCATCTTTTAAGATGACTATATGGGTTTCTACTTTAATTTGATAATATACTGGGTTATACTAATAGATTTCCTAATGTTAAGCTATCCTTGCATTCCAGAAATAAATTTTAATCATTCAGTAACTTGAGTCTTTTATTAGTTATAAATACATTCTTTTCTTTTACAACAATGCAGAATTTGATTTGCTAATATTTTAGAATTTAAATACATGTTCATAAATTAAATTGGTTTATTCTCTTATTATTATTTGTATGGCTTTGTGAGCAATGTTATGCTAGCTATTTAGATTTAATGAGGAAGCTTTCTATCTTTTTTATATTTTGGAAAATTTATTTAACCCAGGAATTACCTGTAAATTCTAATATAACTTATCTGTAATATCATCTGGTTTTGGGTCTTTTTAAGGGATACATCTGTGGCTACTCTTTTTCACTTCTACAACACTGTACTGCTTCTTAAGTAAATTTTTGCAATATATTTATTTTTCACTAGAAAAAATCAACCTTCTAGTTTAGATTTCCAAATTTTCTGGCATTAATTTATACTGAGCTTTCTTTAACATTTGAAAAAGATCTCTGTGCTGTATTTTTATCTCCTGCCTTATGGTATTTATTTGTGTCTCATTTATTTATTTATTTATTTATTCATTTATTTTATCACGATTTCCAGAGCTTTCACAATTATGTTGAACTTTTAAAACACTAACTAATGGCTACTAAGTAGTCCTTTCAGGTTTTTACTTCATCATTTTCTGCTTTTAATTTCTTAATTGTCTCTTCCAAATTGGGTTTTATTTTTATTATTTCTCTTCTACTTTTTCTACTTTCTTGCCTTGTGTGTTTGGCTCATTATTGCAGGCACTGTTTATTAGCTACTCATTCCTGACCCCCTTTTCCTTTGCTCCCTTGCAACTACTGTGGCTAAAGTAGCCAGATAATCAGTTTCCCAGATATTCTTGAGCTAGGTACAGCCATGTGTTCCAGATGTCAGAAGTCTTCTACAGACATATCAGGAAATTTTTTTTAACTGCTCGGTAAAGTGAAGAAACACAAAAGAACAGTGTTTATAACCAGTAAAAGGGAGAAGAGAATAAGGAGAAAACCCACTATCTCTCTCAAAAGATTCAGCCTAGAAGTGGCACACATCATGCCCCCTCATATACCACTGGAGAGAACCATATTCCTAGTTTCAAGTAATCAAACTAAACTCTTAACAAAAAGCCAAACACTGGGGGACTTCTGTAAATTTATCTCAATGCATATTTTTTTTCTGTTCTGAAGAGAAATTGTGTATGCTGTGTAAGTTTGAAGCTATGGCCTAATATATTGATAATCAACTATAATACATACAACTTTCCATAGGTCCTGGTGAAAACTGAACTCTTTCTTTGTGATTGCAGATCTTGCTCACAATTCCACTTCATATTAAAAAGAACAGAGCAAAGTTCCTCATCATTTGAAAAATACACAGAGGATACGAAGAAAGAAAATTTGCAGTAAAAGAGGCATTGGTGACAGTATCCTAGTGCTATGTTTTTTTGCTGAAATGTAATTTTTTTCAGATGACTCATCTTAAAGAAAATGGGGTTTTTGCATACCCAGCTCAAGCCCATAAAGGAAATTCAAATTAGGGACAATTGGGAGGCACAGCTGTAAATATTATAGGAATTCAGAATCAAGGAATAGACTGTATGGAACAAGAAAGGCTTCATAAAAGAAGCAAAACTTAAGCCAAGCCTTGAAGGATAAGTAAGATGCGTCCATGTGGAAAGGAATAGGGAGTAGGGCTGATGTTCAGTTGGATATTTTGATAGAGTGGTACCGGCTGCTGTGGCTGGCACCTGTTCCATGTGACTAGTGACTCCATTCTGACTGGTTGCTGTACCTGTCAAATGGGTTGTTAGGTATTATGAAAATCACCCGGGGGCATTCCTGCACACAGATGTAGAAGTGACTATTGGGAGGTCAGGGAGCAGTTCCACTTGTCCAGGCCATCAAAAAGTAACAAATAAATTGATCAAAAGAGATTTGTTTTTACTTGTTGCTATGTCTCAGGTAAATTTTATATATTCAGTTCAAACACTTCTTCTAAGATGCAATAACTGTCTCAATCATACTGACATTGGTCCCCCACTTCCACCCCTACCCCAGAGCTGGGGAGCAGACCCAGAGCTTCTCACATGCGAGGTAAGCGCTCTATCACCGAGCTATGCCTTCATTACCATCAGTCTTGAACTTCATTACCATTTAGGCATTGTATCAAACTGACAAAAACCACTCACCAGTATAGATGATGATGATGATGATTTACCAGAATGAGAACTACACTGTCACAACTCTTGGATCCAATTTCAATCCCTTCTCAATACAAACTTTAAAGCAATCTCATCAAGAAATAGCAGAGCTGGTCCGTCTTCTCTAGCAGGTACTTCTGCCATTTCACCTCTGGAGGTAAGTAGCCTCGGGGACATGGAACCAATTTTCAGCAGTGATTTGCTACAATATTGAATACACATCTCAGTACCCTCATAGATAGAAAAGAAGGGTCTGATTCATCAACGCTTTCCTTTAGGTCAGTACACACTCAGGGAACAATTAGACTGTTTATAAAGCCTGGGTACCTGCAATAGTGCAAAGTCAATTTGAAAAATATATTGAATATGTGAGCTTTTCCAAATTGTCATCAACTGTTATGACAAGCTATTAAAGAAGCTATTGTGGAGGACTGGAGGAGCAGCTGATTTCAAAACAGTAAATCAAGTCTTGGTCAAGAGCACTGATGAAAAGAGAACAGGATTCTTGCTGTGTTTATGAGTGGCTCAAGACAGCTTTAATACACATCAATCACAGGTAGGCAGCCTGCTCTGGTCTGTGCCCCCGACTCTCAGCGTGACCTTTTGTGAGTCACCAGACGGCTTTCAGGCTCGGTTACTCAGCCGAAAACAAAGCCAAGGAGCAGAAACCTCAATGAAAAACAGGCACTGAATCACTAATGAGATTTCCTGGGGAAATAAATTCCTCACCTCTACAACCCCCTCTCTGTGACAGCCCCCAGTCCAGACCGCCACGTCCCACACATTCAAGAGACTGTGAACAAAGTCAAGTGTTGGAGGCACGTGGCTGTGAGACCCTCCCAGCTTCAGAAGTGTTTATCGGAAGAATTCACTGTCTTAACTGAAAATAGGAAAGCCGTGGAGAGAGAAATGGTCACACGATCTTACTTCAGAAATCAGAACACAGGCTTTGGGTTCAAAACCTCTTAATGGGTTATGGTTTGCTGAGAGTCTTGGGAGAGCTGGCCAAGGAATCTCTCCCTTTCAACTGGATTGGTTCTAAACAGTTTACAGTTGACTAACCAGTACTTTGAAATATTTCCACCCCCTCTAGGCAGAAGCATTTATTATCGTGAAACTTTCTGCTAAAATCTTAAGATCAGAGTAGCATGAAAGTGTAACAGTGTGACTTGTGGATGAAAAAAAGTTTGGGGCAGAATGGCTGGGACCAAGGCCTCTCAGGAGGGGTAGTAAAAGAGACTGAGTGTGGGTCTGGGGTTTGGAAAGACCACCTCCCCAGCCTTCTGGCACAGTAGGCCACCTGGGAAGAAGGAAGCTGGGAAGGAGGACATGGAGGATGGAACGTATGGCCCTGGAGAATGAAGCTGTGATTTTTTTTTTTTTTTGCTTTTAAGATTGTTGGTCTCTTGGGGGTTGCAGCACCCCTCCACCCCGAGCAGGCCCCCGTCTGGCACACAAGGGTCTTCTTTCTGAGGCTAGGCCCCTTGGAAAGGTTCCACATGACTGAACCCCACTGAATTAGTCAGTCTATTTAGTGGTTCATAAGAAAAGCTGACGGTATCACGGCTCCAAGGCAGGCTGCCACCCCGAGCCTCAATCGTAACTAATGGGGGTTTAAAAGGGAGATCAGAAAATATCATGCAGATAAAATACAGAGATAGGAGGAAAGACCATAACCTCAATCTGCAAAATGTAATAGCTTTGTCAAAATAAAAGCCAAAGCTAAACTCTCCCGCTGCTGTGCACCTCCTAGCTCGAGGGAACTGTTCAAGCAGAGAGGCATTTTCTATTAGCACAAACTCCGAATGCAGCAGGGAGAAACCCAGCCGTAATATCTGTACAGCGGCCCCTCCATGCAAACACCATTCCAGTAATGGGAAATTTTAATGATGTAAAGCAGCAAGGTCACACGATATGTCCAGGCAGCCCTTGGAAAGACACTGCCTCGGCAGATATTACAGAGGAGAGCTCAGAATTGCTCTTGGTTCATTAGGCTTCGCCTGAGGGTTTTTTTTCTTCCACTATTAACTACAAACAAGGTTGAGGTTCTTGTTACTCAGTTCCTTGTATGCAATGCAAAGAGGTGAAGGGCAGGGTTTGTAAATATGGAAAGGCGGATGGCTTAGACGTGTTTTTACAATACTTGAAATATTCTCTCTGAGTCACCTTAAATATGAAAATTGCAAAAGGCTTATCAATGTTGCAGTATTTTTTCCTACTCGTGTATAGATAAAGGTACTATATGCACATAAATATACACACATGGGGTGGATTGATTCCCTCCCCTCCACACAGCACCACCACGTCTTCTTACAGTTTGCCTCCTTCTCCCAGCTTTATGACCCCATTGAGATCGCTCTTACTGTTTTCTTCCTCGTTACATTTTGATATTTCAAAGCATGGCCTGGATCTCACTCCCATCTCCCCACTCCACATTATTAATGAATTGGAAAGCAGACATCATTAGTTTTTGGAGACCATTTCTTTTAAAATTTACAGACCCCTTCATCTGAATCCCGAGAGACAGTCTGCTGTTCTCATCTTAGAATCTTATTAGCATCATATCTTCTGTATCCTGCCATGCAAACTGCATGGCTATGCACTTTCTAGCACTTGACCCTTTTGCGGACGGAATTAATTTACTCTTTGAAGATGCAGCAGCATGCTGTTGTGCTTGTTAAAGAAAGAAAAGCCAGGCAAGGGGATGGCAAAGCAAGCAAAGAAAATGCTGTTTAAAAGCAAGCTTTTGTAAGCCAAGTCAGATGGAGATTGGGCAGCAGAAATGAATAGCCAGTAACTATTAATGGCAAACAGGCAAATTAACTGATTAACAGGGATCAATGAGAATTTCTGTATCCAACCCCTAACAGCCCTGGAACAAGCTCCCTGGTATGAACTAGATCGCAGGAATCACTCTGTACCTGAGCCTTTTATTCTTAGAAGGCTCTTTAGTTCAGTGTGGCCCAGATCAGCACTAGAAGACAATTCAAACAACTAATTCTATTTTTTTTTTTTTGCAGTACTGGGGATTGAACCCAGGGACATTCTACGTCCAAGCTACACCCCCAGCCCTATATTTTTATTCTTTATTTTGAAACAGGGTCTCACTAAGTTGCAGAGGGCCTCACTAAGTATCTGAGGCTGGCCGCGAACCCGGATCCTCCGGTCTCAGCCTCCCAAGTACTGGGATTACAAGTGTGCGCCACCACGCCCAGAATCAAGCAACTAATTCTGATTTGGTTAGCCATTTTATCTATCTACTGAGATCTTTCAGACTCATTCAGAGAGTACTCAGAGACACAGCAATGAGGAGGAAAACATCATTTCCCTTTAGTCACAGAACTTAATTTCTAGTGAAGTAGTGAAACAAACAAATAAAGCTAACCAACAAGTGTGATGAAGGAAAATAGAGCCATGTCAAGGACTAGGAATTGATAAGGGGGATTATTTGAAATAGACTGATCTGTTTACCTAGGAGTTGACATTCAAGCAGAGATATAAATGATATAAAAGAGAAAAACCTGTGAAGAGCTCAGGGATGAGTGTTTGACATATTTTAAACATTTCAACAAAGACAATGTGCTTGGAGTACAGGAACAGAGGAGAGGGTGACAGGAAAAATAGGCAGAACTTAGTAGTATAAATGTAAAGGCCAGGATAAGGAGTTTGAATTTCATCCTACTCATGATGAAAACAATCAAAGGGTACATCAGATCATTCTTGATGCTTTGTAAAAATAGACTCAGTGGTGGGAATGGGGGACCAGAATGCAAGCAAGGAAAGAGCAGGTCACAGAGGTGATAGCAGAAGGCTAGGCAAGAGATTATTGTGGTGTCTTGGAGGTGGTAAGAGGTGGAGGGATTCAGGATATATTTTAAGATGAAGCTATGAGACTTGTTAAGGAATTAGAGGAAGGTGTGAATGGTGATGTCTTTGAATGGTGGAGGACTGAAGGGGGAGTAGAAAGAAGATGAAAAAAATGATCTATTTTGGCCAGGTTGAGTTTGAGATGACCCTTAGACACCAGAGTTTATAAGGTGGAGCTCATAGGAGAAATATGGAATAAAGATAGATAGACGGATAGATATATGTTTGTAATCATTACCTTAAAGATACCTTTTCTTTCTTTTTGTGGTATTGGGGATTGGACCCAGGGGCATTCTACCTCTGAGCTATACCCCCAGCTCTATTTTTTATTCTTTATTTTTGAAACAGGGTCTCACTAAGTTGCGGAGGGCCTCCCAAGTTGCTGAGGCTGGCCATGAACCTGCGGTCCTCCCGTCTCAGCCTCCCAAATTCTGGGATTACAAGCGTGTGCCACCATGCCCGGCTATAGATACCTTTTCAAGCCATGTAACTAAATGAGATCACTGTGGAGTGAGTTTTGACAAAGAAAAGGCTCAAGGACATCTTTGAGGGGTCTCTAAAAAGTAGAGGTAGGAAGGGGGAAAAGAAGGAATCAAAGGAGAATGAAAAGGAGTAACCAGTGCTACATAAGAATAAACAGCAACCACCACCACCAGCAACAAGAAGACATATTTAAAAGGAGGGAGCAATCATCTATATAAAATGACACCAAGAGTTTGAGTAAAATGAGAAGGAATGGTTATTTTGGCAAGATGGACATCATTGGCCACCTTGACAAGAGAGTTCCAGTGGAGAAATAAGGACAAAACTTGATTACTGTGAGTTAAAGACAAAATGAGGGATAATAGTGGGGAAAAAAAGAGCCATCAAGTACAGTCAACTTTTCTGATGAGTTTTCTCAGGAAGGAGAGCTGAGAAATGGGGTGTGTGCTGGAGGGTTATTCTTGGGATGAAGGGAAGTTTTGTTCAAGTTGGGAGCAATCTTGGCATGTTTATATGCTATTAAGAATGATTCTGTTAGAAAAAAAAGGATTATGTGTAAGAGAGTGTGTAATTGTGGAATCAGGCTTTGAGTAAAGATGGAATAAGGCCCAATTCCCAAGTGAATCCATTGGCCTTAGACAGGAAGAGAGACATGCTATTCATTGTAATAGGAGGGAAGGTAGTGGTTGTATGTAGATTTGTTTGTGGGAGGAACCAGTTCTCTTCTGATAGTATCTAATTTCTTAGTTAAATAAGACATAAAGTTATCAGCTAAGAATGTATAATATTGAGGATGATATAAAATTTGGAGTAAAATGTTTTAAATGAGATCTGTCAGCATGATTGTATGTTTTCCCCTAAACACATTTATCTGTTTAGTTAAGGATGAGAGTAGGTAATGAGTAGTATTTACCGACTTTGGGATTACCAGCAAGTATAATAAGGGAAAGAGAGGCAAGGGAATATACAGCAAGTTGATTATAGTGCTAGGCCATGGAGACTAATATTGATGATATACAGAAAGATGAATATGAGGTTGAATCAGTTGATGGGTGGGTACAATGGGGTTGAAGAATTGTTTGCTGATGGTCATGAAAGTTTGAGTGATGAGCTGGAAACATTTTTAAAAATCTTAAATCTAAGCCGGGCGTGGTGGTGCACACTTGTAATCCCAGTACTTGGGAGGCAGAGACCGGAGGATCCGGGTTCGTGGCCAGCCTCAGCTACTTGCTTAGTGAGACCCTGTTTCAAACTAAAGAATAAAAAATAGGGCTGGGGGTGTAGCTCAGAGGTAGAATGCCCCTGGGTTCAATCTCCACTACCACACAAAAAAAATCATAAATCTAGATTTTGGATGTAGGTATCTGAGAAAAGATAGAGGGAAATGAGTGGAATTGAGAAGGTGAAAGACCCATGCAGATGCTGAGATATGATAGTAGAGAGGAGCACAGTGAGCCAAGTGCTGACTACATACAACGTTCAGCCAAAAGACTCAACAAATGATCACAAAAAGGAGAGATAGCAGGTGACATAATCTATGGGCCTCTGATCCAAGGAATGGACTTTTGAGAGAAGGAGGAAGAGAAAGGGCCTGAATGGACCAGTGAGGATAAAGGAAGACATCTATCCCCGAGGGTATGTGAGGAAAAGCAGCCACCACTTGACAGGGCAGGAGGAAAAACAGGGTCCTAAGGGACAACCAGGTTTCTGTTAGAGTGAGATGATGACAGGAACATTTTTGAGATGAGGTTAATAATAGAGGAGATTTTTTTTTCTGACGAGAGACCATAAGTTCTAGAGTATACAGTGAAAGGCTTTGGTGGCAATAAGAAGGGATTGGAAATTGGATCAAATTCAAGGATGTACATAGGGATAAGCATACCAGCCACTATAATGATGACCTTAGAGGTGTGCTGTCCAATACAGTAGCCACCAGCCATAGATGCCTAGTGAGCACTTAAAATGTGTCTGGTCCAAATTACAATGTGATAAAAGTATGAATACCCACTGGATTTTGAAGATAGTACCAAAACATGTAAAATATCTCAATAATTTTTATATAGATTAAATGTTGGAATAGTATTTTTTATATATTGAGCTAAGAAAAATGCTATTAAAATTGACCTTGCTTTTTTGTTTGTTTGCTTTGCAGGGCTGGGGATCAAACCCAGAGCCTTGCACATGCTAAGCACATGCTCTACCTCTGAGCTACATCTCCAGCCTTTACTTGATTTTTTTTTTTTGTGGTACCGGGGATTGAGCCCAGGGGCGTTCTACCTCCGTGCTACACCCCCGGCCCTATTTTTTTATACTTTATATTGAAACCTGGTCTCACGAAGTTGTGGAGGGCCTCACTAGGTAGAGAGAGAGAGAGAGAGAGAGAGAGAGAGAGAGAGAGAGAGAGCTGAGGCTGGCCGCCAACCGGGATCCTCCAGTCTCCGCTTCCCAAAGTACTGGGATTACAAGCATGAGCCACCACGCCTGACTAGCCTTTACTTGATTTTTTAAAAATTTATTTTAAATGTGGCTACTAGAAGATTTAAAATCATACATATAGCTCACATTGTATTCCTATTGGACAGCACTTGCTGCCTTTGAAGTTTTCATTTCTGGTGCTGACCTGAACAGGGATATCTGGAATGCTACGATTAGACCTGACCCCTGTTTAGGGGAAGGTAGGCCATAAGTTCCAGTTATGGCCACATTCTTTGGAGTGGTCTTTTCAATCTTTGCTTCTTAAGAGTATTGTCCTTGGACCAATAGCATTGGCACCAACTGAATGGAACAGTGAGGATAAAGCTTTTTAAATGTACCAAATCTCAAGTTCTGGCCCATAACTACTGAATCTGAATCTGTATATTTAACAAGATCCCCAGATGAGTCATATATATTAAAGTCTGAGAAGCATCGCTTGGGATAGTTTATAGAGGTAAGGCTAACAAAACGGAAGCCAGGAAGGAAGGAAGTACAAGAAACACCTTACTATGTGAGAAATGGTCTCACCAGTGAGTAACTTCCAGACTAGAACAGAAGCACTTATGTTTATTTTTATACTTTTATTAGTGCATTGTAGTCTCACATCATAATGTAGTTCATAGTGATAATGACATACATGTACACAGCACTTGGTGGAGTTTCCCCTGGCTCCCTCCCCACTCTCCCCTTCCCCATACATGATATTGAGCTTGGCATTGGTATTCTCACATATGTACATAATGTCAGTGGAAGTGATTCCTTCCTTAATTCAAAGAGAAGCATTTAGATCTTAGATACTATGAAGTATCTAGACCTGCACTGTCTAATATGATAGCTATTAGCCACAAATGGCTATTTAACACTCAAAATGTTGCTGGTCTCCAAACTGAGATGTATTGCAAGCATAAGGTATACATCAGGTTTTGAAGACTTAGTACAAAAAAGCATAAAATATCTTATTAGTAAATTTATACTTTATTATTATACATTAATAACATGTTAAGATGACAATACTCTGGATATATTGGGTTAAATGAGATATATTAATCAAATTAATTTCACCTATTTTGTGTGTGGGGGAGGGGTGCTAGGGATTGAACTAGGGGTGTTCTATCACTGAACTTAGTTCTTTTAAAATATTTTTTTTATTTTGAGACAGGGTTTTACTAAGTTGCCAGCACTGTTCTTGAACTTGCTGTCTCAGCTTCCCAAGTTCTGGTCACCTATTTTTTAATGTAGCTATTATAAAACTTTAAATTCCTATGTGGTTCACATTAAATTTCTATTGGAGAGCACTGTTCTAGACTGTATTGGAAGAGTTAAGCCTCCAGGAATCTCCCATATAGACAGCCTGGATAGCCGGGGTTGCAAACTACCATCCAAGGCCAAATCTGGCCTACCATCTATTTTTGTAAATAAAGTTTTATTGGAATGTAGCCATGTTTATTCTTTTACATTGTCTATTGCTACTTTCATGTTCCAGTGATAGAGCTGAGCAGTTGTGACAGACTATATGGTCCACAAAACCTAAACTCTTTATTATCTATCTGTACAGAAAAAAGTTTACAGAATTCTGCTGTAGAAGGAAGATAGAGATGACTTAGTATTTTCTAATTCAGGATGGTTCAGGATCTGTATTCAGACTGGATAAAACCTTTGTTTGCAGAAAAGGTTAAATATATCTAGAAATATACTCTCATGATAGTAGTTGAAAATCCTTTCAACTGGTAGTAGTAGACTCCTCTACCTTTTATAATTGTACACATAATTGCACTATTCTTTTATATTATTGAAACCATCATTCCATCATTCTGTCTTCATTTACAGTATTTTTAACAGGGGATGCTTTTAAAATTTTGAGGTTTCATTTATTAGCTTGGATTCTAATTATAGCCGGATGCCATAAAGCTTCGAATCATTTAAGTTGGTTTATTTTCCTTTTATTCCGCTATTGCACATTGAGTAATCACTTAGTAAAACAGCACTGTTAGAAGTACACAGCAACTCTGAATATGATGAAACCTGATACAGATTATAATTAATCCTTTGACTGGTAATAATGTGCCCCTTGTGATATGGAAGGGAATAAACTTATCAAGATTAATATTTCTTATCATTATTATTCCTCCATCTCCATCCCTGCTATACCATTCTAGTTTAGGGCTTTAGTAAGTCCTGGGTATTATATGAACATCTTTCCCAGCTGTCTTTACCCTTCTTTTTTATGTTCATTTATTGGTGTATTGTAATTATACATTTTGATATATGTCAGGGTATCAACATCATACATGCATACATTGCTCATTTAGCCCTCCCTCCAATCCCACCCTATTCCTTCCCCCTTTCCACCCTTTCATGCTCCGGATAGTGATTGAGTCTTATAAGTTTGCGTATGTACATCATGTGCTATAGTGTGTTTCCCTCCACCCCCTCCCAACTCCCTCAGTTAGGTCACCTTCTTTGTCCATCTAAAGATTTCTTCTTCTTCCCTTCTAAGTCCCTTCTAAGTCCCATTCTATCTAGCTCCCACAGATTAGGAGGGACATCCGACTTTTTGCTCTTAGTGACTTACTAATATCACTTAGCATAATGTTCTCTAGTTCTCTCCATTTCCCTGAAAATAATGTGATTTTGTTCTTTTTTGTGGCTGAGTAAAATTCCATTGTGTACATATCCCATAGTTTTGTGATCCATTCATCTGTTGATGGACACCTTGGCTGGTTCCAAAGTTTGGCAATTGTGAATTGTGCAGCTATAAACATAGATACACATTCATTAGTCCGGTAGTTGGGTTTTAGTACTTTGGGGTAGATGCCTAGAAGTGGTATTGCTGGGTCATACGGTAGGTTTATTCCCATTCTTCTGAGGATCCTCCACACTGTTTTCCAAAGCGGTTGCACTAATTTGCAATTCCACCAACAGTGTAGTAGAGTTCTTACTTCTCCACATCCTCGCCAGCATTTGTTGTTGTTTGTGTTTTTAATGATTGCCATTCAAATTGGGGTTAGGTAAAATCTCAGGGTAGTTTTGATTTGCATCTCTCTGATTGCTAATGATGTTGAACATTTTTTCATACATTTATGGGCCATTTGTATTTCTTCTTCTGTGAAGTGTCTATTTAGTTCACTTGCCCATTTTTTGATTGGGTTATTTGTTTTTTTAGTGATGATTTTTTAAAGTTCTCTGTATATTCCAGATATGAGTCCTCTATCAGAGGAGTAGCTGGCAAAAATCTTCCCCATTCTGTGGGCTTTCTGTTGAGGTTCTTGATTGTTTCCTTTGCTGCACAAAAACTCTTTAGTTTAATGCAATCCCATGTATTAATCCTCATTTTAGTTTCCTGTGCCTTTGGGGTCTTGTTGAGGAAGTCTTTACCTGTG
>PVJS01031103.1:0-23640 GCA_004027185.1 Glis glis | reverse complement strand
CACCAGGAAAAGGGGCCTGTTCGAAAAGGCCCAGCCCCACCGCCCCTGATTTTCAGGATATGCCTTCTGCACTGTGGTCTTGAGGGAAATCTCTCTCCAGCTGTCCAGTCTGAGTTGGTGGTGCTTCTAAACAACGCCCCCCCCCCCGTGATGTTCCTATTAAAGAACTCTTTCCCTTTCTTCAAAGGCAAATGAGTGTCAAGCATGGTGGTGCTCACCTATAGTCCTAGTCCTTGGGGGGCTGATACAGGAAGATCACAGGGTTCCCACAGGCCTCAGCAACATGGTGAGACCCTCAGCAACCTAGTGAGACCCTGTTCCAAAACAAAAAATAAAAAGTACTGGGGGTGTAGCTCAGAGGTAGAACGCCCCTGGGTTCGATCCCAGTTAGAAGGTCAGGGGAGAGCATGGCTCTGAGCACCCTAACAGCACTCAGGGTACCTCTGATCACTGTCCCCAGGGCCTCCCACTGGTCCCTGCTGAATGCTGACTCCGGGTCAGGCTCTATGTTAGATGCTATGCAAAGAGCGGTGAGTAACTCAGACACTGTCCTTTCCACACGGAGCTTAAACTTAACAGCAAGTCAAAAGTTGAGCAAGCAATTTGCAAACCTGCTGCATCCTGCCAAAGAGGACAGTGCTGTGTGATGCAGTGCCAGGAAGGGGCTTGAGGAAGGGTACCAAGCCTGAAGACAAGTGACCCAGCACGCAGGTATCGTCCCTGCACCTCCCAACTAGACGGCTGGGAAGTCCTTGAACCACAGTGAACTGGCCCAAGAGAGTAGCAATGGCCCTGCCCACTCATTCAAGCAAGCATTTATTGGATAACAGCCATTATCACAGAGAATGCACTAGATAAAAAACATATCCAAGGACTAGCAAGGAGATGTGCACATAGCTAACTATAACCCAGGGTTGGTAATGATACAATAAAAGCAGAACACAGATCATGAAGTGCTAGGAGAACAGAGAGGAGGACTGACCACTTCGGCTGGCAAGGGCTGTGGGGAAGGTTAAAAGGATTTCATCACAGCTAGGTCATGAAGAACCAAACACTAACCCAAGGGGCCTGCCTGGGGAAAGGACTATGACTACAAAAAAAGCAGGGCATATTGGGGGGCTGGCAGATTACAGGGGGTGGCCTGACCTTAAAGTGTTCACAGCATGAAAGATGACCCTGGAAAGGCAAGTTGGTCTATTTTATAAAGCCTTGAATACCCTGCTAAGACTTTGGAGTCTTATTTATTGGGGTTTTGCATGCCTCTGCTCCTTTAAGGTGTACCTCTATTTAAACACAACCACAGTGAGGTGTGTGGGTTCTCCTTTGTTTACAGTGTACCAGGAGTTTGACCACCTCCTGGAGGAGCAGTCGCCCATCGAGTCCTACATCGAGTGGCTGGATACCATGGTGGACCGATGTGTTGTCAAGGTTGGTAAGCAGAGCAGAAGGGGCTGCCTTGGGTCTCGCAGCCACTCACTCACCTTTATGAACACCTGGCTAATGCAGTGCTCACAGCGAGCCATGGAGCCCTGGGGTGCCCAGGGGAGGCCTGACCCAGCTGGGGAGGTGGAAGGTGGCAGGAAGCAGGACTCCAAATCTCACATCCCTCATTCAACCAGGTCAGCATCTCCGCTATCTACTGTCTACATTGAGTCTTGGCATAAGATTTCATTTTTGTTTTGTTTTTTGGTCCTGGGGATTGAACCCAGGGACATTCTACCTCTGAGCCCCACTCCCAGCTCTTTGTTGTTGTTGTTGTTGTTTTGAAATAGGGTCTCGCTAAGTTGCCAAGGATCTCGCTAAGTTGCTGAGGCTGGCCTCAAACCTGCGATCCTCCTTTCTCAGCCGCCCAACTTCTGTGATTACAGGCATGCACCACCATTCCCAGCTAATATTTCATTTTTCTAAGGTGTATTTTTGCTGCTAAAAACAAAAAGTCAAAAATCATTGTTCCATAGTATTAAACCTGGAGACCCATTAGCCTTCCAGTCATTCTTCAAAGAGACAGTAATAAATGAAAGATCAAAATGACCACTAGTAAAGGCATTTACTTCTTGTAGGTGGCTGCCAAGAGACAAGGGTCCCTGAAGAAAGTGGCCCAGCAGTTCCTCTTGATGTGGTCCTGTTTCGGCACCAGGGTGATCCGGGATATGACCTTGCACAGTGCCCCCAGCTTTGGTAAGGCCACCCCAGTCCTCCCTATATCCTAACACTTTTTCTTTGGACTCCGCGTACTGAATCCACCTCTGTGGAGTCAGCCATGGTCTAACTTGCCGTCTCTGAGGCCACACGGTCCTCTGTCTGAAATGTATCTGTTCTGGGGGGATGTGGCATTGTTAGAACGTTGAGAGATAAAGATGACATTGCATGCTAAACGTGAAGTGGTGAAGTATCCAATCTGAAAACGAGAGGTTCACATACAGAGAGTATTACTGGAGTTTAAAGAGGAATAAATAGTAGTGTCTGTGTGCCCCTTTGGCCAGATGTCCCCAGTGACTGCTGCTTCCATGGGACTGTTTTGCAGAATTCCATAGTTGTGGACTTCCCAAGAATGTGCGCATGAAGATGCCTCTCAGTGTAAACATTTGCAAATGGCCTGATTGGCACTCTTTTTTCTTTCTTGACATTTTTTTCATTTTTCAAATGATTGACATTTGACTTTCTTATTGCTATTTCTTTTTTTTTTTTTTGCGGTACCAGGGATTGAACCCAGGGGCGTTCTGCCTCCGAGTTATACCCCCTGGCCCTGTTTTTTATCCTTTATTTTGAAACCAGGTCTCGCAAAGTTGTGGAGGGCCTCACTAAGTAGCTGAGGCTGGCCGTGAACCCAATCCTCAAGTCTCAGCCTCCCAAGTACTGGGATTACAAGCGTGCGCCACCACGCCCGGCTTGCTGTTTCTTTTAAAATGTACTCTCGGCTGAGAAGAGGGCTTTTGCACTCATTTTCTATTTGTTTTACTGACCCTTTGGGTTTCTGTCACCTCCAGGGGACAGCCCCACCTAAATCCTCATCTGCTGCTTTCTAGCATAACAGGCCTTGAGATCTCTGCCCAGAGGTCCCGTCAAGGAAACCTAATCACCGAGTTGTCACTGAGTTGTGCGAACACTCTGCTACACTGTAGGGCCGTTCTCTATCTTTCCCTGGAAAGAACGAAGTATGCATTGAGTCCAGGTATCATTAGCCAAGTGAGGTGGGGCTTGAAGGCATTAATTATCTGGACATCCGAAATCCCAAAACACTTTGGCCTCCGTTTTCCAAGCATTTTGGTAGAGGACGGTTGGTAAATTTTCTGGGTGATTGCTTCAGTTCTCTTTTACTTTGAAAGTAGAGACGTGGTTTCATTTCTCATTATCTCCAATTAAGCCAGTGAGCTCTGGATTTTGCCCTGGGTTTAATTTGACACTTTTCCATCGAGCTCTCTGTGGTCTTTGTCACCATTTTCCAGTTGTGCTATACAATGAGGTGACGATGTGGCAAAACACAGAAGCGCTATTTTTCCTAAACATCCCTGTCCATGAAAGACTGTTTACCCACTCGGAGAAGCGTTTTGTTGTGGATTTCTTTAATCTTAGCACTTAGTTCTCTGCATCTCCCCATACGGCTACAGATGGAAACGCTCTGCTGACAGCTACCTGGGCAGTGCCATCAGACACGGTTTTCTGATGACTTCCAGTTCAGCGCAGTTAGTGGTAGCACATGTTACCTCTAGCTCTGGAAAAATCATCCGTGCATAACTGCTTTCACTTAAGTGAACAGTTGAAAACTATTTGAGATTTTTTTCATTGCTTCGATGCCAGAGATTCAACAATATCACACTCAAATGCACATGTACACATCCACAAAGCGAGCTTCCGCTTCTTGCTTTATCCCTTATTCCTCAATTTGCTGATTCATAAACTTAGCATACTAATGACTACCTCCCGTTAGCCAGGGAAAGCAATCCCCTTTGCAGCATTCTTTGCAATTCATTTGTTGTTATCAAGTTAACAATCAATGTGAAAAAGGAAGTTTGGACAGTAGAACAATGAGGGTTTATGAATGGGTTGAATTTATTACTGAGAGGTATGTTTCCTTAGGATGTGTTTATTTCTTTTTGAACCACACCCTACTTAAGGATATGCTGGGAGCTTAGGCAAACAGAAAAAAAAAAGCTGCAAATCACTTAGAAAAGGAAAGAGAAAGATATTAACCCAATTTCATTTTTACAGTATTTTTCAACCTTGAATGGGTTGAAATAATACCTGTCTCCAAGTCCATTTAGAAAACTATCTGAAATGGTCCAGCTCATCTGACTCATTGTTGAGTTTTGCAGCTTGGGGTGACAGGCAAGTTGAAAGAAATTTGTGGCAGACAAAAGCCCAGCTCCCCCTTTCTGCCTGTATATGTCAAAGACCCAGTTGGTGGCTGTGTTTGGGTCATGTGTTCCCTGTATGAAAACAGCTAATTAGGAAAAAGAGCCCTCTGTTCCCTGGCCCCCTCCCCCAGCCGCAGGGGCCAGCTCTATATATCTTATAACCCCGCCCGGTCCTGGTCCTCGTGCTGTGAATGGGTGCAGGGCTTGTGTGCCAGCGGAGCAGGCTGACCACAGGATCCTGTGGGGGATTCCAGCACCTCTTCCCAGAACAGACCCTTTCAAAGGTAGTTGACTCCTTTCTTCTCCTTAATTCCTTTTCACTCTTTTTCTCCCTAATTCCTTTTCACTGAAAGAGCCTATGCTGTGAATTAAAGTAGCCAGACTTCCCTTCTTTGCTGGAAGCAGTGGTTTCTGGCAAAATCAGTCAGCAAAGATAATAGACAATGAACATTTAGTCCTGATGGAGCTGAGCAAATGAAAGTTTCCATTTAAAAAAATCATACCATATTTTCAGCCGACAGGTCTGATTTCAGTTCATAGGATACCTGGATCCCCAGTGAGCGTTGGGCGTCTTTTCCCTCTCATTCTGCATTTTCAGCAAATGCCCATTTATTTCACTGTTAGGAACATCTGGAAGGCAACAATAGCTCTTAAGTACTTCATCATAAAGCAGCTTGGAAAGCGGCCCGGCGTGACAGCGCGGGGGGCAGGCTGCGCATCACTTCCGCGACTCCCTCTCTTCCATGCTGTTCTCTGGACACGTGTTTTCTGGACCAGCATCAAAACCTCCCACATGGGCAGAGCCTGGGAGGCCACATGGGCGCCTGTCAGGGAGCAGCTCCCAGACCAAGTGGCCATGACCCAGCTTCCAGACTGCTTCTCGGTGCTCAGGTGTCTCGGCCTGGTGCTCTCTGGTGTCCACGTGTCCTTCAGACCCTCACCGAGCACGAAGAGGCAGGAATTGCCTCCCCTGTATTCAAGAGAGGAAGCAAAGACCCAGAGAGAAAGAGAGGATTTACCTCTGGACTCCCAGAGAGGTGGCCCACTAAGTTCAGCCTGGAATGGTTGCTGTGCTCAAGCGGGTGCTCTTCCTACTACACTACCCTACCTGTCCTGCCTGCCTTAGGCTGAATGCCAATCGTAACAATGAAACAACATCTATGGAGGGCCCAGCAGACTTCAGCATTACATCAAGCACTTTCTTATTTGCTTCTCACCTCCCGCCGTGGGTCCCCACTACTGCCCTCAGTATGTCAGACAGGATGCTGAGGTGCAACTTGAAGGAGTTGCCTGAGATTGGACACGGTAATGAGGCAAAGACAGGGCAATGGCAATCATTAGAACAAATATTTAGCAAGCAAGTGCTAGCATTTAATTCTCACATTAACTCTGCAAGGCAGATAAAAATAGGTACCCTCCTACAGAGGCGAAAAGGGAGCTTGGAGAATTTCCTTGCCTAAGATCAAGGTGACAAGCGACAGAGTTCTGTTTCAAAATCAGATCTGCCCGACCACAGAGCATACGTTTATCCAATTATCACAGCTGCCCTGAGCATGGCACAAAAGGGCTAGACAGCGTTAATTTACAATGATGGTTTTAAATACATACATATACATATATATGTATAAATATATAAATACATATACAGCTATATAAAAATTAAAAACTATGAGAGAAAAAGAACAATAATTAAAGTATCAGGAGTAATAACAGATGCCAGAAGACAATGGAGTAATATCTTAAATATCAAGAACTATCAATTGTTATTCAAGAGTGAGAATAAAGCTGGATTGGTGGCACATGCTTGTAATCCCTGTACTTGGGGGGTTGAGACAGGAGGATTACAGGTTTGAGGAGAATCTCAGCAAGTAGTGAGACTCCCAGAAACTTAGTAAGATTGTGTTTCAAAATAAAATACAAGAAGGGATGGGGTTGTAGCTCAGAAGTAGAATGCCCCTAGGTTCAATCCCCAGTAACACACACACACACACACACACACACACACACGTAACAGAAAGACATTCGGTTATACAAAAACTTAAGAGAATTTGGCACCCATAGGTCTTCATTTAAAACAAATCCAAAAACTATTAAAGGATACATTTCAGCAAAAAGAAATATAAAGCCATAGATAAGGTCTGGAATACAAAAAACAATAATTTTCTAATTACTGTTGTAGTGTAACAAAGTACACCAAAGCTTAGTGGACGTCAACGGCCGTTTTATCATGTCAGTGGATTCTGTGGGTCGGGACCACAAGGAGGCTTGGGGCTCCATGCAACTGTCCCAAGGGTGAAGCTGCCTTGCTTTCATGAGCCAGTCTCAGGCACAGTGTAACTTCCACCAGGCTCTATTGGTCTAAGCAGTCACAGACAAGATCCAAGAGGTTGCACAGACCCACAATTCTCAATGGAAAGAATGTAGAATTGGGAGCCGGGCGTGGTGGCGCACGCTTGTAATCCCAGTACTTGGGAGGCTGAGACAGGAGGATCCAGGTTTGCGGCCAGCCTCAGCTACTTAGTGAGGCCCTCCGCAACTTAGTGAGACCCTGTTTCAAAATAAAGAATAAAAAATAGGGCTGGGAGTGTAGCTCAGAGGTAGAATGCCCCTGGGTTCCATCCCCAGTACTGCAAAAAAAAAAAAAAAAAAAAAGAATTGGGAGAATCTGTATTCAGATGAGAGAAATTTTAAATATGTAAACATTAACTTTTGATTCTAATTTCAAAAGTAATCTTTTTGTGTGTTTTTAAAAGATAAAACCAAGGGCTGGAGGTGTAACTCAGTGGTAGAGTGCTTGCCTTAGTGTGGCCCTGGTGTGTGAGACTTTGGCTTCAGTCCCCAGCATGATAAAAACAAAACAAAAAAGTAAAACCAAATTTGAGAAAAAATATAACATGGAATGTTATATAGGGAGAGAATGTTCAAAAAATGAGACTGCTAAGGTCTTTGTCTTATTTAGGAATACTAAATAGCTTTAGACTTTTGTTAGAAAATTTTTTATTTTATTAGATTTAATAAATGTATAGGATATATGATGATAAATTAAGGAATCATCACTAAAAGAATAGAATAATAGTTTATAAAGGTAATCTTAATTTCAAAATCTGGCAAGAACAATAGAGGAAAAGAAAAATTGTGACTCAACCACAATTTTTTCATAAGTGAAAAAATTCTAAGTAAAATACTAGCAGATCTAATTCAATGGCAGCTTTTTAAAAAATCATGATTAATAGGGCTATGCGAGAAATTAAAATATAATTCAAAGTCTGAAAAATTACTAATTAACATATTGTATTAATAGGTTAAAGAGAAAAATCATATGATCATCTCTATGTCTATAGAGAAAAAAAGCATTTGATACCATTCAGCTCTCAAATATGATTTTTGAGAAAACTCTTGGCAAACTATGACCAACAGGGAATTTGTTTAATATTAAAGAGAATCCCCAAATCTGTGACAAACATTTTAAATGGTGAAATTTTATGTTTTTCCACCTAAATCATGAGAAAACATGAATGACTTCTAACACTAATAAATAGATACTAGCAGTCCTAGCCACTGCAATAAGAAAAGAAAATATAAAAATTGAAAGGAAAACACAGTTATCTTTATTTATAGATGTCATGATTGCTGACAAAAGAGAATCTACAAATTAATAGACCAAATGAGAATTCAGCCAGGTTACTGAATTCAGTTTTTATAAAAATCATTGGCATTCTTAGCACTACCTTGAAAGATAGCTTAAAAAATGTGTGTGTGTGTGTGTGTGTGTGTGTGTGTGTGTGCATGCGTGTGTATCAGTAATAATAGCAGCTGAAACTAAATATTTGTTAGACCTAATTCTAACAAAAATTGTTTTAAGATTTTCAAAGAGAAATTTTTGAAGTTATCAAAATATACCATGTTCATCTTTGGAAAGAGTCAACCTCAAAAAGATCTTAATTCCCTTCAAATTAATATATAAATTCAGATGAATTCCAGCCTAAATCTTAATACTTTTTTCTTTGATTTTGACAATCTGATCTTGAAATTTCTATGGAAAAGTGAAAGGCCAGCATAGTGAAGATAGTGTAAAGGTAAGGAAGAGCAAGGTGTGTGGACTCGCTTATACTCAGATGTACTGTACAGAAGACAGCGTGGTGTTCTAATAGTGTCAGATAAGCAGAGTGAGGAAGAAACAGAACAGATGGACACAAAATTTGTCTTCACCTCCTCAGATCCTTGTTCCCTCATCTATAAAATAAGAGTGGTGTCTAGACGATTTATGTGACAGGGATGGCATTAAGGTCAGTGGAAAACTGTTCTGAAACAAGAATTTTGGAGTAAATAAAATAAAATTAAGCCCCTCCCCCACAACTTTTGAAAAGAAACATCTAAATGAAAAATAATATCAATAACAAAAACAGATCTTAAACTTCTTAGAAGAAAATATGAAATGATATATTTTATGAAATGATATCTTTATGATCTGAAAATAGGAAATTGTTTCTTTGAAAAGGCATGAAATAGGACAAATCATGAAGGAAAATATTATCAAAATTGACAACATTCTGATTTTAAACTTCTGTTTAACAAGTACACCATAAAGTTAAAACATAAAAGCCACAGAAAATGAGAAGATATTTTGCAATACTTGTAACTACCAAAGGATTAAAATCCAGAATACATAATAGATTTTTCTAAATAGATTTTTACAAGGCAAATACCTAAGTTGAAAAACAAACAAAGAGCTGGGCATGGTGGTGCATGCATGTAATCCCAGTACTTGGGAGGCTGAGACAGGAGGATTGCAGGTTTACAGCCAGCCTCAGCAACTTAATGAGACCCTGTTTCAAAATAAAAAATATAATAGGGCTGGGGGCATAGCTCAGAGGTAGAATGTCCCTGAGTTCAATCCCCAGTACCACACAAAAAAAAAAAAAGAAGAAGAAGACAAATGAACAAAGACTATGATGGGCAATTCACAAAGAGGAAATTCAAATGGACAAAAATAATACAAAAAGATGTACATTTTTGTAGTAATTAGGGTAATGCAAATTATAATAACATTTCATACCCTTCAGACTGGCAAATATTAAATTTGATATACTACCAGTAAAACCTTAAGACATTTTGGTGAGCCACGTGGCACTACCCTGTGAAACAGAAAACGCAGGTGCTCTTGGCCCTTTCATCCCATGTGTAGTCTAGACACTAGGGAACAGGTACAAACATAGTCATTGCAGCCAATTTCCAATGGTGTAAAATTGTCACTGACCTAAATTCCATCAACAAGAGAACGGATAAATTGTAATGCATCAAATGATGGCTATTAACTAGGGCTACATGAATCAATGTGGATGGATCTAAAAACATCAAAAGGAAGTTGTAGAATGCTGTGTAAGTTATTATATCATTTACATCAAATGTAAAAACAGGAAACAAGGGCCGGGCGTGGTGGCGCACGCTTGTAATCCCAGTACTTTGGGAGGCGGAGACCGGAGGATCGGGGTTCTCCGCCAGCCTCATCTCTCTCTCTCTCTCTCACTCCCTGTCTGTCTGTCTCTCTCTCTCTCTCTCTCTCTCTCTCTCTCTCTCTCTACTTAGTGAGGCCCTCCGCAACTTCGTGAGACCCGGTTTCAAAATAAAGTATAAAAAAATAGGGCCAGGGGTGTAGCGTGGAGGTAGAACGCCCCTGGGTTCAATCCCAGGTACCGCAAAAAAAAAAAAAAGGAAACAATACCATGTTACTTATGGGTACATAAATATATGTAGTCACAGTATAAAAATGCACATGAACAATACATCAAGACAGTGATTACTCAGGATGAACATAAAGAGGCAGAGAAATGGGATTAAAAAAGAGAATACAGGGGCTTTACTTTTTCTTCAATTAAAAAATCAGGTTCATATGTAGCAAAATGTTAAGATATTATAAAGCTAGATATTAAATACATTGGCATTCGTGTGTATGTGTGTAAGCACACATGTATGTGTATGTGCATGCATGTGTATGTTTACTGGGGATTGAATCCAGGGGTGTTCTACCTCCAAGCTATACCCACCCTGGCCCTTTTTGTTAGTTTGTTTTTGAAACAGGGTCTTGCTAAGTTGCTGAGACTGGTCTCCAACCTGCGATCCTCCTGTCTCAGCCTCCCAAGTAAAGGGATTCCAGGTGTGTACTACCATGCCTGGCTGCATTCATTTCAAAATTCTCTACTTTTCTATATTTCTCATAGGAAAAAAGAAATTTTTAGATTCTATAAAATGCAGTAATCTAGGTCCCCATATAACCTTTTATATAATATAAAAGTCTCTTTTGTCTCTATCCTAATACCTTTTTTCTATCAGGCCCTAAATCTCAATGGCTCTGTGGCTTTAGGCAAGTTATTTAAACTCTCTGAGGCTTCATTTCCCCCATGTACTAACTGAAGGTAAAAATACCTTCTGTGTAGGGTTGCTGGAAAGTTCCAAGAGCTTTTAGCACAATGTGTGTGGCGAAGTGGTCTGTGCTTGCTCGTTTGATCCATTCATCTAACAAATAGTCCTTGAGCCTCCACTGTGTGCCTGGCACTGATCTAGATGCTGGGTACAGAACACTGGCAGACGGATAAAAATCCCTGCATGTGGAACTTAGTCTTGTGGAGGGAGGTACACAATAAAGAGAACTAAGTTCGATATATAGTATAGTAGATGGTGATAGTGCTAAGAAAAGAAATAAAGCAGGGGACATTAGCTGCAATATCCTCTCCTGGTGTCTTTGAGTCTCTCTCTCTCTCTCTTATCAGCCTTTCTGTATCTCCCTTTTTGTTTTCCTCTATTCCTCTGTTTGTCTGGCTCCTGTGGCCATGACACTCTGGCACTGAACTGTTTATTGGCCAATAATCTTAGTGATGGATTTCTGCTTACTAAGGACACTGCGGCCTTTGTGAAGCCAGGGACTGAGCATCAGGCATCCTTTGTATCCAGGGCATGCAGCACAATAGCAGGCAGGTGGCAGTAGCTCTACAAACTCTTGTTGTTGGAAGGATGATTGAAAATTAACAGGGTGATTGGGTACCTGATCAGAGCCATTAAGGAAGAGGGACTGAAGCCCCGGTCAACACTTCCCAGGAAATACTGGCCTCCGCACCCTGCTCTGATGTTTTCTAACAGTGTGGCCATATTCAGGTTTCTTAACCTCCCCGGATTTTTGTTTCCTGGCCTATAAAACCAGAGGGTCGTAGAGCTGATTTCCAAGGTGTCTGCCTGTACTAAAACTATTAGGCTAAGCCCATTTTTATCAGCCAGGGTTTTCCACTCTAATTCATTATTCCTAGTTGTTTCTTTCTAGCCATGTTGACTTAGATTAACATCCCAGCAAATAATTTCTTCATTTTAGACACCTTTCCTTTTAGGTATTTGATGGTATCTTTTGTCTTCCTTGACTCTAGCTCTGTGAACAAATCAGTCATTTCATGGTCCCTGCGATGGCGACAACAGTAGCTACCATTTATTAAGCATCCGATGTGTACTTTTTCTCGTTCTGGCACTTTTGCAACAGAGGTTTTACTGCTCTCCTTTTAGAGAGTATTATATGGCATAATGATTGAAAAGCAACTTTGAGAGTAGATGGTCTTGGGTTCAAGTCCTGGTTCTATCTCTTAATAACTGTGTGACTTTGGAAAGTTACTTTACTTCTCTGAGCTTCAATTTCCTCCTGTTTAAGAGTATTACTTAACTCGTATAGTTGCAATGAGGATTTAATACGACAATAAGTCTGCAGTGGTTAACATAGTCGTTGCCATAGAGCAAAGGCTTAATAAATTTCTGGTTTTGTTTTTAACACTTAAAAGGATTAAGGAGGGTAGCCTGCAAAATAGGAATAAAAATGCCCTGCTTGACTATTAGAGAAGAGGAAGGGGAGTAGGGGAAAAGGGGGGAGGGGAAAGTGGAAATAATCAAAGGGGGGAGGGAAGGGGAAAGTGGAAATAATCAAAGCATGCGACATGTGTGTAAGAATATGCCTCAATGAAACCCATTATGCTGCATAATTAATATGCACTGATAAAAAATACCCTCCCTATAGGATAGTTGTAGAGATTAAACTAGAGAATGAATATAAGACCTTGAGCACAGAAATGGGCACACAGGAAAATCTTTTAAAATGACTGTTCACCTTCCCTTTTGTGAAATAAACTACCCTACATTGAAAATGAAGAGCACTGAGAGCTGGGCGTGGTGGCGCACGCTTGTAATCCCAGTACTTGGGAGGCTGAGACCGGAGGATCCGGGTTCACGGCCAGCCTCAGCTACTTAGTGAGGCCCTCCGCAACTTTGTGAGACCCAGTTTCAAAATAAAGTATAAAAAATAGGGCCGGGAGTGTAGCTCGGAGGTAGAACGCCCCTGTGTTCAATCCCTGGTATCGCAAAAGAAAAAAAAGAAAATGAAGAGCACTACTTCAAAATAGCAAATCTTTTCAATTCAATGCCTTTTCTAAGAATCATGCGCTAAATGAAGTCTCAGAAACACTTAGGGAAAGAATGCAGTTGTTGCAAATTTAAAATTTCAATCCTACTCCCAGAATTATGTAAGGTCCATTAGTAGAAACCGATGAACTAGAAGACAAAGTCCCTACCCTGGACAGACTTATAGGCCAATTGGAGAAATAAGATTTGCTTGTGGAAAAGATAAAAATGAGTGGCACGATGTCAGTAAATGCTGAGCAGAGTGAGGGGTCGATAGGAAGATGAGGCCAGTGGGTGTGTAAGAGCTCAGAAGCACGTGGAAAGGTGGCTCAGTGGGTGCCATTTTTAATGGTGTCATATTAATGGAGAGAGGGATTAAGGGAGTTGACTGGGAATACAGCAAAGAAGAGCAGCCTCTGACCACGAGGAGCTCACCCAGAGGGGCGAGATGGAATTCTCGAACACATGGCTGGAGAGCAACTAATGTGTGTTGTTGACAGGTGGAGGGGAATGCAGGCGATTACATGACTCACTTTCCCATCTGATCTCTTCTCACCAGGGTCTTTTCACCTCATTCACTTGATGTTTGATGACTACGTGCTTTACCTGTTAGAATCTCTGCACTGTCAGGAGCGGGCCAACGAGCTCATGCGCGCCATGAAGGGAGAAGGAAGCACTGGTGAGCCAGCGTCTCCCTGGGAATTGCGGCACTTGGGGACCTGGTGTATAGGCTTACTTCTAATAATTACTTCTAATAATATACTTCTAATTACTAATTATTAATTACTAATAATTAATTACTAATAATTAATAATTACTTCTAATAATATACTTCTAATAAAGTATAGGCTTACCTTCTAGTAATTCTCTAGTAATTCTGCTATTTTCTTTAACTCTGTACCCCCGAGAGTGTAGTTGTAGTGAGCAGATGAGATGCAGTGAGAATGGTAATGTCTTTTTCTTCTCTAGAGTAGGCCTGTGTGTCCATGGGAGCTGCCTTTAATGCCATGAGTGTGATAGAAAGCCATCGAAGGGTTTTAAGCAGGGAGTGACTGATGTAACACAGAGTAGAAAGTGTATTTCATTTCTTTAAAATCCCTTAAAAGCCGGGCATGGTGGGGCACGCTTGTAATCCCAGTACTTGGGAGGCGGAGACCGGAGGATCCAGGTTCGCGGCCAGCCTCAGCTACTTAGTGAGGCCCTCCACAACTTAGTGAGACCCTGTTTCAAATTAAAGAATAAAAAAAAATAGGGCTGGGGGTATAGTTCAGAGGTAGAATGTCCCTGGGTTCAATCCCCAGTACCACCAAAAATAAATAAATAAATAAATAAATAAATAAATAAACAAACAAACAAATAAACAAAGTCCCTTAAAGACAACTTGCCTTGGCATTGGCTGTAAGAACTCACCTTTTCTCTGTTTGTAGCGGAAGTCCAAGAAGAGATCATCTTGGCAGAGGCGGCGCCACCAACCCCTTCACCGGTGCCATCGTTTTCTCCAGCAAAATCAGCCACGTCGGTGGAGGTGCCACCTCCCTCCTCCCCCGTCAGCAACCCGTCCCCCGAGTACACTGGCCTCAGCACCACAGGTAACGAAAGGGCTGCGGAAGCTGTGGGTGGGAGTGCATGTTGGAAGTGAGAGCTTTCTGGAAAACATTGTTCCTCAAAAGATAAAAGACAATGTTAAAACTAAGGCATCTCCCGGATTGGTGGATAATTTGCAGGTATTGAGGTATGCATTGGTATGTTTTGCATGTGCTGCTGTTTTCTAGTTGGGAGATTAAGCACATGATAAAATCTTCATTCCCAGTTGAGGTCACTGAAATGGTTAAAATGATATATAAGATAAGTTAATATATAGCCATCCTTGGAAACAAGAAAAGAAACTCTCTATGGACCAAAAACTGAACTGTATTTCTGGAAAGTGGAGAAGACAGAAGCCATATGTTAAGCTGTGGCAACTGTGAGGCAGGAGCTGTGACCAGAGCTGGTTGTGAGCCAGGCCAGGGCAGCCCTGCACATGACTGTGAGGCTGATGTGACTGCAAAGCTGCTCCGTGGGGGCCCACACAGCCCTAGACATGCGCAGAATGTCACAACCGAGAATCACTCAAGCCTGGATGAGCACTTCAGAAGAATCAAAAGCAGACATCCAGAGCCAGGTGCAGTGGCGCACACCTGCAATCCCAGTACTTGGGAGGCAGAGACAGGAGGAGCTCAGGTTCAAGACCAGCCTCAGAAAATAAGCAAGATCCTCAGTAACTTAGTGAGACCCTGTTTCAAAATAAAAAATAAAAATGGCTTGGGGTGGGGCTGGGGGTGTAACTCAGAGGTAGAATGCCCCTCGATTTAATCCCCAATACCACACACACAAAAAAAGAAAAGAAAGTAGACATCCAAACAAATATTTGTATATCAATGTTCATAACAGCATTATTTAAAATAGCCAAAAGGTGGAAAGAGCCCAAGTGTTCACCAATGGATGAATGGATAAAAAAAATGTGATATATCATATAACGAAATATTATTCAATCTTCAAAAGGAATGACATTCTGACATCTGCAGCAACTTGAGTGAACCTTGAAGACATTGTGCTGAGCGAAATAAGCCAGGCACAAAAGAACAAATAGTATATGATTCTACTTAGTGAGGACCATGAATAGTCAAATTCATAGAGTCAGAGAAGACTGATGGCCACCAGGGATTGGAAGCAAGAGAAATGGGGCCATATTTTCAATTTGGAAAGATAAAAACTTCTAGAGATGGATGGTGATGATGGTTGTACAACACAGCAAATGTACTTAAGGCCATGGAACTGTACACTTAGAAAGGGCTAAAATGGTAGATTTTATGTTATATGTATTATTGCCACAATAAAAAAAAAGACCCAAAGCATCAGTGGAAGCCAGTCCCTCCCATGAAAGAGGAGGAACAAACTAAGAAGAGGGAGAACTTGTATCCAAAGGAATGCAGTTCACAGGACAACCTGGGAAGAAGTGTGAGGATGAGAACCAGGAGAGGAAATCACACCCATGAGAGTCCAGCAGAGACCTTCAAGAAGAAACGCACACTGTAGACATAAGCATCTCAACAGGAAGGCGGATTAGAGAGCTAGATCCAATGAAAGGAGAATGAGTAAGCTGGAAGACTGAGCTGAGCTGTGATAATGTGACGATACAGAGAGGTAAAGAAACACTAGGTACACATGCTATGCTAAGAGAAAGGGACAGTAAATCCAGAAATCCCAATATTCATTTCATAAGTGTTCCAGAGAAAGAATAGAGTGCAGAAACAATGACTGGCAGTTTCACAGAATGGAAAAAGACAAGACTTTTCAGATGAAAAGCTATTATGGAATATTGTGTTGAATACATGGGGGAAAAAAACCAAACCTCTAAGTTCATTGAAGAAAATCAAAGATAAAGAAATCTCATTAGCTCCTCAAAAGAAAACACAGAGCTGAGCCCAGTGGTACAGGACTGTAATCCCAGTACTTGGGAGGCTGAGACAGAAGGATCACAGGTTCGAGGCCAGCCTCAGCAACTTAGCAACGTCCCTCAGCAACTTAGTGAGACTCTTTTGAAAAAAAAAAAATAGGGCTGCGGGTGTAGCTCAGAGGTAGAATGCCTTTGGGTTCAACCTCCAGTACCAAAAAAATAAATAAACACAGATAACCCCCAAAGGACAGAGAATCAGATTGATGTCAGACTTCTCATCATCTCATCAGCAACATTAGATTCAATATCTGAAACAGTGTTTTTAAAGTGCAGAGAAAAAGGCATTGTAAACCTTGAATCTGGACTTGTATACATATTTACATATACATGAATATATGTACATACATATATAGATGGGCACATATATTTTTCCCTTGAGAACTCTTTATGTGTCAAGTCCTATGCTGGGTGTTATGAGTAATATATGGATTAATATGCCAATGCCTTCCTACCAGGAGGCAGCACAGAGATAAAAGAAATAACTATAATAGAAGAAAGAATGTGGCGTATGCAGTGAGCAAGGTATAAAGTAATGCTATAGAGTCCCCAAGGAAGGAGCGAGTCCATCTGCTTGGAGGCATCAGAAGAGACCTTACAGAGACTCCCCTTTGTGGAGTGGAGGGTTTGGTGAGGCTGTGATAACTAATTCATTATTTTTTCCTCCAAACCTGCTCTATGATCCTTCCATTACCCAGGGAGTCTACGTCAAATCTTTCATCTCCTTCAACTTGTATTAGGATAAGCTAAGGCACTATAACAAGTAGATCCAAACATGGGAGGCATTAATGCAATAGAAGTCCATTTCTTGCTTGAAAACAGTGCGGGCAGGGTATTCTGTCACAGAGGAGGTGGTCTTTAATGCCCAAAGCATTGGAAGCACACATTCCCTCAATATTAGACTCAGCCAGACACAGGCCGGTGGATCTCGAAGTGTGGTCCACACACTAGAAGCATCTCCTTGGAACTTATTAGAAAAGCATACAGGAGGTCCCTGCAGACCTACTGACTTGGAAACTCTAGGGGTGGGGCCCAGCGACCTTGTTCAACAAACCCGCAGGTGATTCTGATGCTCAACCAGTTTGAGGACCACTGCCTGAGGGCTGTGCTACATTTACAGCCAGCTTGTAGAGGTGGAAAGAAGCTATGGAGGAGGGGGACACGCTCTCTTATAAGCCCTAGCCTGAAGGTGGCACTTATATTCCACTTCTATTCCATTAGTGAGGATGTAGTCACATGGTCTCATGTAGCTTCCAGAAAAGCTGGGAAATGTAGAATAGTGGGTATCCAGGTAGAAAAGGTGAACATATTTGGGAGAGATAGCTGGCATCCTCCATCATACCTTCCACGCCCAGATGTCCTAATGCAAATCTAGACTGAACCATTCCTTTCCATACCACTCATGCCACCTGGTTCAGGCTCTCCCCACCTCTCATGAACATCTGCAGTGACTCTCAAGCTGGTGGCCTGCTCCCACACTGCCTACTAAGGTGATTTTGGTGAGAAGTTCATACCTCCTTAAGGTGTTGGGGCAAAAGACCCACAGCCTCATGCTAAAGCCTTAAAGACTCTCATTCTCCAAATCTCTTCTCACAGGGTTCTTCCTTCCTGGACCGCCCTCCTTCTATCATCTGCCTGACAAAATCCTCTGCATCTTCTTTGATGTGTCCCTCACCACCACCACCCCAAGTTAGAATCTTCCTCCAGGCCCTCACAGCATGGGCTTAGTTATATCCTAGTTTTACTTAGAATAAGACTGTTTTCAGAATAAACAGAATGACATTTTCAGGACCAAATGAACAGGATCAGATTGCCCCATTGAGGATGTTGTCATTCACTCACACCTGTGTGAGTGAATTTACCCAACAGTATTTCTCAAGTGACTTCTGTCTCAAGAGGCTCCTAAAACTTTAGATAGCTGGTGACACGGTGATGAGCAAGATAACCACGGTCCTGCCCCTTGGGGGTTTATGTTTAGAGAGTAGTGTTCTACTGAGCAAATGGGCAGTTGTAAGATAGTGTGATGAGTGCTAAATTAGGAGAAGGGACATGAGGGGGCCTCCAAACCTGTATTGGGAGGGTCTGGGAAGGCCGGAGAAAGGGAGAGAAGGTGTTCCAGGTACAGAATGGAGCTCGTGTAAGCTGGTCACTGCGGTGCAAGCCTGTAATCCCGGTACTTAGGAGGCTAAGACAGGAGGACTGCAGGTTTGAGATCAGCCTCAGCAATTTAATGTGACCCTCAGAAACTTAATGAGACCCTTTTTCAAAATAAATAAATAAATAATAATAATAATAAAGGGCTGGTGATGTAGCTCAAAGGTAGAATATCCCTGGGTTCAATAGGAAGGAAGGAAGGAAGGAAGGAAGGAAGGAAGGAAGGAAGGAAAGAAGGAGAGAAGGAAGGAAGGAAGGAAGGAAGGACGGACTTGTAGGGCCAGGTGTGGTGGTGCATGCCTGTAATCCCAGTACTTGGGAGATTGAGACAGGAGGATCACAGGTTCAAGGCCAGCCTCAGCAACTTAGTGAACCCTTATTTCAAAATAAAAAATAAAATAGGGCTCAGTAGTAGAGTGCCCCTGGGTTCAATCCCCAGTACCACCAAAAAGAAAAGAAGGAAAGAAGACCTGTAGGCAAGGGAGAGCATGTTATTTTCAGGTAACTTAAAGTATATATCCCAGGAGTCTTCTGATTAATTCCTTCCTAAAAGTTTCCTCTCTGTGGAACTACAGCACTACACCTACTCAGAGGGGGAATGAACAGGAGCTTGAAGGTGCCTGCCCTCTTATTCTTCTCCAGGAATAGAGACTTGCCAACAAACTCAGTGGCCCTCTGTCAGGCACTGTGTATTGACAAGTGGGGTTGTCAATAAATAGCATTAAGGTTTTATTTCACTTTGGGTACACAGTACAGAGAGTCCTACACTTCTGTGTAAAGCTAGATTTGAGCACCACCATATTTATTTACATAGATGAAATCATATTTGATTTCTAATTTTTTTTCTGTCCTGGAGATTGAACCCAGGGACATTCTACCTCTGAGCTACACCCCCAGACCTATTTTATATTCTTTATTTTGAAACAGGGTCTCACTAAATTGCGGAGGGCCTCACTAAGTAGCTGAGGCTGGCCGCGAACCTGCGATCTCCGGTCTCAGCCTCCCAAGTACTGGGATTACAAGCGTGCGCCACCACACCCGGCTTGATTTCTTCTTTTGAGGAGGAAGAATGTGATCAAACTCCAGTCCCCTATTTTGTCTCCCTAGTGGGTTGTGGTAGTTGGTGCTTACAAGGCTCAGGGAGAGGAATTGTAGAGAAAAGAACAACTTTGTTAACTAAAAACAAAAAGGGAAGAGAACTTAAGCACTGTTTGCAGCTCTTCAACTGCTAAGGGGTTCTTCCAAGATTGGAATTATTGGATAACCATCCCCCGGGGCTCCGTACCTGCCTCCCTCAGGAAGGAGCAAGGGTGGTAGGAACAGCCAGGAGCAGTTTACCCAAATAACCCTGCCCACAAAGCCCTGCCACCACCAGGGGGACACTCATAAACCCGTTAGTGATGACATCCCTACTCTGAAATAAATAGGGAAATTATGCAAATAAAATAGCTCTGCATTACGAAGCTCAAACAATTTAAGTGAAATGTTTTCTTACAGTCTGACAACATATCAAACAAGGGGACGCTCAGGAAATGAGAGGATGGGAAGAGTGTGCTGGCAGGATTTCTCTGAGCGCCTCGAAATTCTCTTCCAGCTAGTGAGTCTGAGGCTTTCTTTGTAGCAATTTGGAGGCCTCAAGGTATGGCAGGTGTGATAGTAGTCAAGGCCACAGGAATATCATAAATGTGTTCAGAGATGTCTGGGCAATGTGTTCAAGAGTCATAAAAGTAGCTTCTTAGAAATACAAATGTGAAACAGGTTCTCTTCAGATGATTGTAAGCTTTGAAGATTTGGGCACATTCCAGCTTTGTTCTCAGTTATCTCCAGGGGGCATTAAAAATGTCATCCTATATAAAACTATGTATAATATTGTTCTCAAGTGCCACTTTTGAAATACTCCGCTGCCTAATTAGACTGGATCTTGGCATGCAGTGGGTCACAGTCCTGGAGGAAACATGAACATAATTTCCTGACAACACATATGGTTTTGTGGACATATTATAAGGTACAAATCATTTATCCATGATGTATACCTAAAATTAAGAAATTTATTATGGTAGTCCTCTTAATTTGGGGGACTTCTATTGAACAATATTAAAAATTGGAAATTATGTAAATTTTATAAAATGCATTTGCCATGTTTCTTTTTTTTCTTTAAAGTTAACTCAGCACATGGTTTTCATGCCCAGTTAACTTTTATTTCTATTTTTATATTATTGCTTGATTTGCCTCTCATTTACTTTCTAAGAAGTTTCTGAAGTAGTGTACAATGAAAACAGGTTAAAAAAAAAAGAATGCAAGTTCTGAAGATGAGAGAAAATTAAATAAAACAAAATTGTTAGCTAAAAAAATCTTTTTAAATTTTAAGTATAAATGTACATGGCCTACTTTGTTGGGTTTTCGCATACTGTGAATATCATTGATCAGATAATGAATTATCAGGTTCAACCTGTTGAGAGTCAAGGCCAATCAGATACCAGCGACTCCTCCACAAATCAATGTCTCCCTTTGGATGGACACTTCCTCATTTTTCAGCTATGAGAAAGAGAACAGTGTCATGTCTGCCTGGTGAGCAGAAAGTGGAAATGAGTTGATTGCACATTTGCTTTTGGCATCCTTTGATAGGAGGACTAGGAAATACAAGGCAGTACAGTTATGACTCATTAGGAAAACAGCCACTCTGTGTATTCACGTCTCTGTCTAGTTCCATGTGCACACTTACACGTCTTTCTAAGTATGTTTCCTTAAGACTGTACTTGTTCGTTGTTTTTAAAGCAGGGAGCAGAAAAGAAAGGGAAAGGAGAGGAATACCAAGTACCTAAAATCGAACCCAATTTATGGCCAATGTTGACTTGGCTTACTAAAGTCTATGGCAACACCATGCTAAGAGAGTGGTTAAAGGATTCCATCGTAACAGATTTCTGCAAGGTGAAATCTGGCCCCTTTGTTCATTCCTCAATCCCCCCCACCAACTTTGTAGGTTTGCCACCTCCCTCAATGCCAGGCAAAGTCCAAAAACCTGAACTTTAGGGAAAATGGGCTCTTTTCCTCCTCAGACAGCTGGTGCCAAACCCGTTGATCAACCTATTTAACATGACATTGGACTGCAATTCTTTAATGTCATTTAAAGCAAAATGTTAAGCTCCTACTCTGTCTGGGTCGGACCACTGAAGGGCTCTAAAACTCCCATTTATGATGTCATTTTAAGTATTCCCTCCTTCAGCAATGACAATAAAAGTTAACTATTAAACTCATGTTTTCAACTTCCCACCATGGGCTCCCTGTAACACAAAACCAGCAAATTAAATGATTGAGATGTTAGAAAGCCTAATGAAATAGAAGCAAATGCCCTATAAATGGCCCTAACTGTAGAACATCTGGCCTGCCCAGCTGCATTTTCTCCACATCAGTTGAGGATGTGACAAAGATAACTGACCCCTAGTCTTTCCAAATAACAAAAGCCCAGTTATTCTGAGGACAGCGAAGCTGGTGGGACATGGTGGATGTGCAGCCCTGCCTAGAGACCTTGGTGACTCATTTACAGTGAATTCCTCCTCTTTCCATCCTGGCTGCTTCCTTTTATTTAAAGGGATAGAATCAAGAAAAATAAACTGGAACTGAAAACATGTTTAATGCATGCTGACTTGACACTGTCAAGTCTTGGCTTGGTGCTGGGACTTTGGGTTTGTTCCTTCATTTGTTCATTCATTCATTCATTCAGTAAATATGTATTCTGCGTCTAATCAATGTCCCTTCCTGAGGGTACAGAAGAGAAAAAAAACATAGTTGCTGCCTTTTGGGGACTTAGATCCTAGTGGGCAAAAGTCAATGCAAATAACTCACCAGGTAAATATATGGTTGTAAGTGCTATGAATGAAAATTATAGTGGGCTGAGATAAAGCATAAAATGGGGACCTACCTGAGTTGGTAATCAGAAAATGCCTCTCTAAGGAGGTGATACTTGCCCGAGACCTGATGAATCACAAGAGCCAGCCACAGGCGAGGGAAAAGAATATTCTTTTTTTTTTTTTTGCGGTACCGGGGATTGAACGCAGGGGGGTTCTACCTCTGCGCTACACCCCCGGCCCTATTTTTTATACTTTATTTTGAAACCAGGTCTCACGAAGTTGCGGAGGGCCTCATTAAGTAGAGAGAGAGAAAGAGAGAGAGACAGGAGAAGAGAGAGAGAGAGAGAGAGAGAGAGAGAGAGAGAGAGAGCTGAGGCTGGCCGCGAACCCAGATCCTCCAGTCTCCGCCTCCCAAAGTACTGGGATTACAAGCGTGCGCCACCACGCCCAGCTTGGGAAAAGAATATTCTTGGCAGTGGACACAGCCTGTGTGCAGGCTTGATGCAGAAAAGAGCATGGCACAGTGAGGGCTGACTGGTGCACATAAGGAAGGGAGAGAAGGGGAGGAGAGGAAGTCACAGAGATAGGCAGAGGTTGGGCAGTGAATCAACACATCTCTCTGGGAACTGATTCATTTGCTGCCCTGGTTGGTTTTATCAATTCGATTTTGCCGACTGGTGAAGCGTACTCTAACACATGAGGTGTCCAAAGTCAGCAGACATTCTCCTGTACAGCTATCTGAAGGACAGATGACAGCCACCGTGATGCATATAGATACAGGCATAGCTAGAGATAGATAGAAAAGCTTTTTTCCCTGTTTCAGTCTTAAAGGTTATAGGAAATGTTTGATAACATTTCCTAAATCAAGCAGAAATCTGGTAACTTTGTCCAAATAGAACTTTCCATGGTGGTAGAAATGTTTTTTTTTAATCTCATTTAGCCAGAATAGTAGTCACTAGTCACATGTGGCTACTGTTCACTTTGGATGTGGCTCGTGTCACGAAGGAACTGGATCTTGAATTGCATGCAGTTTTAATTAATTTAAGTTTAAGCAGCCATGTACAGCTAGTGGCTACTGTATTGGGCAGGGCAGCTCCAGAATCTTGACATACTTGAAGGAACTTAATTCTATTTCTCAGGAAAGTGCACACAAACGACTTAGGGTAGCTGAAAACTTGAGCAACATCTTTGATGATTCATAGAATTCTAGTGGAGAAAAAGGTCAAATGATTGGTCCAAGATCTGAAGGAAAAGGGAAAGCCAGGTAACCTGGGAAACTATCTAAATTGTCTTAAGTCTATAGTAGAGTCTTACAACTACTGAGTGTGTGTGTGTGTGTGTGTGTGTGTGTGTGTGTGTGTGT
>PVJS01031102.1:0-23640 GCA_004027185.1 Glis glis | reverse complement strand
CCTGGCCCTATTTTTTATACTTTATTTTGAAACCGGGTCTCACAAAGTTGCAGAGGGCCTCACTAAGGAGAGAGAGAGAGAGAGAGAGAGAGAGAGAGAGCGAGAGAGCTGAGCTGAGGCTGGCCGCGAACCCGGATCCTCCGGTCTCCGCCTCCCAAAGTACTGGGATTACAAGCGTGCGCCACCACGCCCGGCCCTAGATTTGAGTTTTTAAGAGTTGATAAAACTTGATTTTATGTCCAAACCTACAATGACAGAGAGACAGTGTCCCAGGGAGCTGGGAGGCGTTGCTTGTTGCCACGTGTCACCTCAACACAGTCATGACTGATCTTGTGGTAGATAGCTCAGGCAGGCACAGCTGCTTCCTCCTCTACTGGCCAGTGGTTTCCTCTTGAAGGAAGACACTTTCCCAGACAGACCACAGAGCGAGGACCTTGAGCAGCTGGGATATATTGAAGGATTAAGTTTTTATCCTCTCCTCTCTCACCAGAGATTCTCTTCTATCCTCAACTCACAGCAAAGCAGAAACAAAACTCAAATGAAATCACATACAAGTTCCTAAAGTCTGCTTGTGGTTGGGAGTTGGGGAGAAGGAAAGGGAAACAATTCTAGCGGGAGGGGAAGGTGGGAGAGGAAGAAGGCTCTGAACGGGGAAAGTCTTCTTCAGACAGCGCCAGGCACTCAGTGGAAGGCACTCAGCAGCCATCTGTCTTCCAATGTAGGACCTCCACTGCACCATGTCCTGTGACCATCTGCTGCCAACACTCTCAGACACTTGTCATTACCCCTGGACAGACAGTGGGGACTTAGATATCTTGGTGGAGTGGGCGCTTGAAGGGAAAGCCTTGCCCTCTGACCACAGTGTAACTAAATACAGTTGACAGTTTCCCTTTGAGTCAGGGTGGCACAAGAGTGAAAAATAAGGAAAGGAAGAAAACAAAACAAAATAATGGTTCTTAATGCAATTAAGAAAATCCACTGAATTAAACTTGTACAAAGACATGAAAGAAAATAATTTCATAGAATAGAAAAATGATCTTCAAATATAATTTTATCCTAAATGCTAAAAGCAATTTTAAGACCTAATCAGAGGATGTTTTTATATGTGCAAGAAAAATGAGAAGGGAAATAGTGACATGAATAAAAAAGTACACTGGTGGCTTTTGAACTCTTCTGGTGGATTTGGGGTCTGCTAAGAATTCTGCATATCTAGGCAAGGGTCAGTTTTAGAAGAGAAGAGCAGCCACGACATGTTCAGTTTCCCTGCTCTGAAGAAGGAGTGGTTGTTGCTGAACATAAGCCAAAGTGAGGAAATACTTATTGTCAACTGGAACAGCTTTCCCATGTTTGGAGGATTGCATAAACACACTGGTCCAGGCCAAGTATGGTGAAATTATAGTGTTCCTTCCACAAGTAAATAAATAAGAGGCAGCGATTCTCACAGAGCTAGTCTACTTCCTAGACTATGCTGCACAGGTTTTGGGTAAAATTCTTGGTTGATTAGTATAAATGTATCAGTGATTTAAGAACATTTCTGGATTTCGCCTTATAGTTGGTTAAGACAATATTACAACACAGAACAGGCACGAGCCTCAATGGTTTGATGAGAGAACACACGAAGTTGTAATTCTGTTATGACTGAGAGAAGTTACGGCATCCAACGCCATTGCTTCTCTATCTTTCCTTCTCAGGCAGGAATGGCATGGAAGGTGGGATGACACTGTGATCGCAACTAAGGCTTCTTGAAGGTCTCAACGTGCCACTTACTATGCTCATATTACATGTATTTCTTTAAATTATTAAAAATTACCGAATGAGGTAGGTACTGTTATTCTCACCATTGTACCGATGAGGAAACCGAGGCATAGAGAAGTGAAATAACTCTTCCAGAGTCACTTGGTTACTACGTGGCCCAGCCCTGATGCCAACTGGGCAGTATATTTTAAAGTCTGTATTTAACTATTATACCTGTAACTTTCAAAGTTTCTAAAAAAAAAACCCTCATGGTATTCTTAAAAAATACCATGATCTAGTATGCACATATTTATTTATGTGAGATAGGCAAATATATATTTATATGATATATCTATATATGAAATAAAGTGCCTCAGAATAGTATTCTTAATGTAGCCTGTAATGAACTCTGATTTATTCAATCTTACATTGCAAATGATGCTGCCTGTAACCCTGTAAATTGATTTACTAATGGGTCATCACTTTCAGCTTGAGAAACATTGCCCATGAAGCTAATTTTGCCTGTATGAGAGTTGAAAATTAATAGGAACATTGGTCCTTCGAAGCAAGGCAAGAACATTTCCTTTGTCTGGCATGGATTCTGAGATATCAACAAAATTGTGTAGAAAACAGAAACTCTTACAGTTCTTTTTCCTAAAATATATTTTGAGATTTTAGGAATCATTAACAAAATCTGTCAAACATCATTTGACCTTTTATTCTGATTTTGCCTGGGGGTCAGGGATTATCATGTTGAGTTATGGTGTAAGTATGTGTGGGGCTGCTGGGGGAGGATAGCCTCTTGCCTCTATACTAAGTAGCCTCACTGCTTTGCAGGTAATATTCATGCTTTCACTGCAACTTTGTGTAATTCACACAGAATTCCTTCCCTAGAATGACATAATTACTAAAAAAATAACAATTCTTTCTCTCGAGAGTTGCTTTGACAATTGATAAAGGCTACCAGAGAATAACTTTTGATAATGCTGGGTAGAGGCTGAGAATATCAGTTTTGGTGCCAGACTCATTTGTTCCAATCCTACCACCATTATTTACCATCTGTGTAATCTTGAGCAAATTACTTGACCTCTTCAGTTTCCTCATTGGCTAACTGAATATAATAATAGTATGTCATAGGTTTATTGCAAAGATTAAATGAGCTAATACACCTAAAGCTCTCAGATCAGTGCTTGATACAGAATACGCATTATAAAAATGTTCACTGCCATTTCCATCCTCACAGTTCATACTGACTGTCTACTTAGGATTTGTTAACTGTTGTTACTCAGGAAGAGCAAATGATGACTATTGCTAAATCTGAAATTCATTCCATGATTATAAGTCCAATGGTACTAATTAAAATGTCATTGTAAATCCACTAGTACTAGGGGAAACATTTGAAGTGTATATGGTGGTATTGTGACAGCTATTTCCCTACTCAGAGATGATTTTCTGTGCTTGTGTTCTAGATATTCATAGCTTTTGAAGTCTGAATTCTAGATAACTGGGGGGATACTGCTATATTATTACATATTAACATTAAAACAAGAAAAGTTTCAAGCAAAGCATTTTTCTGTGCTTTCCTGAGAAACAGTCCAAAGAGAATGCCGCAAGTGTATGAAGAAGCTCCTAAGGAGAGGAGAATGATTAGCGATTCATGCAGACACTGCGGGGCTGGCCCTTAAGAATCTCTGGAACATTTACAATGCTACTTGATGCTTTTTCCTGGTGACTGGGGGCTCTGAAATTATAGCAGAAAGCTCTATTGGTTTGTTGGCAATGCACTTTTCAGAAAAAAGCTTATTAAACAAGAAGGTTGCAGAGGTGGAATTTGGGGAGTTTCTAGTTCTTTCACCAGTGTTCCATCCAACCATTCCACCTCTCTGAGCCAAAGCCACCCTCAACAGAGTGGGCTGGGGGGTTGAATTGTATTTTTATTTTACATTTTTCTTCTTTTAAAAATACATCTCCATGTATATTTTTTCTGGGAGGTTCCTGGGGACCAGGTTCTGTGCTGAGGGTACTGAGTTTACTCAGTGCCTGGTCTCCAGCAGGTCTACAGTAAGCATTCAGGTAGAGGAGAATGATCCCCTCACCCATCTTGCTTTAGTCCTTCCTCTTAAGGCTCTGCTTTGTGGCCAAGTACCTTCTCCAAAGTACTCTTGTTATGTCCAGAGTGCTCTTCTGTTTGAAGAGCTTCAGGAATACAATAATTCCTCCATCTAAGAGGAGCTTAAGCTCCCCTTCAATAAAAGTTATGTCCTTGATGGATGTTGGTCTGTCAAAATATGGTAAAGAAATCTGTAAGTTATTTGGTTTATTACTATTGTCAAAAGTAATTAAATTGTCTTATAAATAATATAGTGTCAAACAGATCAAATAATGTTATGTCCATATATGAAGGAATCACTATAAATCTCACTAACATGTATGGGGAAGGAGAAGGGGGAGTGGGGAGGGATGTGGAGGCAAATATACCAAGTGATGTGTGCATGTATGAATGTGTCACATTGGATATTACTATATTGTATAATTGCAATGCACCAATAAAAGTATATTAAAAAGATAAATATTAAAAATAAATAATATAGTGCCAATGATATTGTGCACTTGAAAAAGACCTGTAGTTTTTTCTTCATTACTTATAGAATTGCCAAGTGGTTATGAAACTACAAATACTGAGATAAAAAAAATGGTCTAGGCTATTAGCAAAAAGGACTTTAGTTAACAATGGAAACTGGCAAAAAAATTTAGTAAGTTATTTCCTGTTGGACAATAATGATTGTAAGAAATTCACATCCATACTTGATTTCCTTCATGGTTCTCTGTGGCAGGTAGAGCTGTGAAATCTTCTTCTTAGGCACTTATTGGCTTAGAGTTAAGAATGAAAATTCACAAATTCTCCCCAAATTATTCATTCTTCCTTTTTTATTATTTTAAATTGAACTTACTAAGCTTTGAAAACAGGATCCCTGGTGCACTTTAAAAATTATAGGTTTGACCCAAATAAAGGCAGAGTCTGAATTTCCAGTTACTTTAAAACGAACGTCAAGTCAGCTGAACTATAGAGCGTTCTGGAAGAGTATTTACAGTACACGTGGTTTGGAAGATGAAATAAACTGGATACAACCTGGAATGCTCATCTGTATGGTAGTGTCAGGAGACAGGGTTACACATGTACTACTACTGATGTTTAACTTTCACCACAGCTTGCCTTTTGTTTTACTTAGTTTTCATAGATAGTTTTCCTTACAAAATGTGTTATATTTACTTCCCTTAATAATTGTGTTTGAGCATAATTTATGTTTTCAACACTCAGAGGCATTAATCAATTGTGTTCCTTCTCTTCCATGGCATTTATCTGGTACATTAATTTACTTATGGCTTTCACATTATTTTATTTAATCATCTTGGACAGGCTGATCGTAAATGTCTCCGACTTTAAATTTTCTCTCTTCTTCCTGATTTACCCATCGATTCTCTTAAAAGCACAGTGACTGTGTGTAGTAACTTTCCATCACTATAACAAAATACTTTAGATAATCAACTTTTAAAGAGAAAAAGATTATCTTGGCTCACAGTTTTGGAAGTTTCAGTCCCTAACTGACAGGCCCTATTGTTTTGGGCCTGTGCCAAGGCAACACGTCAGGGCAGGAGTGTACGGCTCACATCATGGCCACTCTCTCGCAGCCAGGATGCATAGAGAAAAAGAGGAAGAGACTGACATCCTACTATCCTCTTCAAAGGCACGCCCCAACAACATAAAGACTTCTCACTAGTTCCCACCTCTTAAAGGTTCTACCACCTCCCAAAAGCACCACTCTGGGTCAAGCCTTTAGCAGATGGGGATATTCAAGATCCAAATCTAGCGGATTGCTATTAGGGCTTCTTGAGTGGGAAGGTGAGACACTATTTCCTTGGTGCTCCTTTTTCTGGCTAGAGAGAGGGTTCTGCCAAGGTGCTTGCAGCAGCCCAAAGTTCCAATAATTCAGTCTTTTAGAAGATGGAAATAGAGCCGGGCGTGGTGGCACGCACTTGTAATCATAGTACTTTGGGAGGTGGAGACTGGAGGATCTGGGTTCGCGGCCAGCCTCAGCTCTCTCTCTCTCTCTCTCTCTAACTAGTGAGACCCTCCGAAACTTCGTGAGGCCCGGTTTCAAAATAAAGTATAAAAAAAATAGGGCCCGGGGTATAGCGTGGAGGTAGAACGCCCCTGGGTTCAATCCCCGGTACTACAAAAAAAAAAAAAAAAAGAAGAAAATGGAAACAGGAACAACCTCAAAGACACAAACTTACTGCTCTGCAGTAAGAACTTAGAATGGCTGCAGTTCCATTATTTTTTTTTAAAAAATGTATTCTGCACAGTATGAATTTTTCTCAAAGATAATTATATGAAACAATTACATAATAACAAGGAGCACTAAATTAAGCTAAATTTATTTTCTGGTTAGTTGGGGTCAGGGGCATCCAATATACTTGAATAATTAAAATATAAAGCAAGAGGATGAGCGATAGCTGGAGCCCCTGGTGAGGGAATGTAAAATAATATAGTCACTGTAGAAAACAGTTTGTTGGCTCCTCAAAAGGCTAAATACAGAGTTACTGTATAACCTAGGGCTTCTGTTCCTAGGTACATGCCCAAGAGAATTAAAAACATATGTTTACATGAAAATATGTACAAGAATGTTCATAGCGGTATTATTTTTAATAGCCCCAAAGTAGAAATGCCTCAAAATTCCACAAGCTGATGAGTAGATAAACAATATATGGTGTAAATATATAATAGGATATTATTCAACCATATGAAGTAAGAAAGTACTGATACGTGCTACAAAATAGATGAACTTTGAAAACATTTTGCTATATGAAAGAAGCCAGGCACAAAAGGCCACAAATTATAGTATTCCATTTATATACAATGTTCAGAATAGTCAAATTCATAGGTATGGAAAGCAGATTAGTGGTTGCAAGAAAGTAAGTGACCGGGAAATTGGGAGTGATTACTAATGGGGGTACAGGATTCCACGATGAGGTCATGGAAATGTTCTAGAATTAGATAGTGGAGATGGTTCATAATGAACGTTGTGAATAAACTAAAAGCTGCGCATTTTAATATTGTTATGGTTTGGGTCTGGGATGCCCCCCAAAGCTCATGTTGAAGGCATGTCTGCAGTGCAGCAAGGTTCAGAGGTGGGGCAGGGCTAGAGGAGCTGGGTCATTGGGGATGGGGCCTTGGGGACTCTGTGTTCCTGCCCCCTCCTCTGGCTCTCTCTGCTTCAAGCCACCATGACTGCGAGTGGCTTTTTGCCGCCATGAGCCCTACCACTGCGGTTTCTGCTTTGGAGCTGGCCAACCATGGGCCGAACCTCCGAAATGGTGGGTCAAATAAACCTTTCCTCTTCTAAGTTGTTCTTGTCAGGTGTTTTTGTCACAGTGACGACAAAAAAAAAAAAAAAGCTGACTAGAACAAATGTTAAAAAGGTGAATTTTATGCCACATGGTCTTTATTTGTATTTTTTATTTTGGTACTGAGGATTGAACCCAGAGGCATGCTACCTCCAGTCTAAACTCCCAGCCCTTTTTATTTTGAAACAGGGTCTCACTAAGTTGCTGAGGCTGGCCTCAAACCTGTGAGCCTCCTGTTTCAGCTTCCCAAGTACTGGGATTACAGGTATGTGCCACTGTACCTGGTGCCACATGGGTTTTATCTAAATAAAACAAAAACTATCTAAAATATATAAGGCAAGCAATTATACTTAACACTAAAATTCACTAAATATAATTTAAATCTTCTTCTTATTCTCTATTGGACAGTCATTTTTTTAAAATTAAAAACCACTGCTCATTAATTTGGGCCTATTGCTGTCAGAAAAAAATAGACATTTGTAACTCACAGAACAAAGGACACTACTGGGTCCTTTGGCCATATGAAATATCCTCAATGACTCAGCTGAAGCCCTGGAATATGGGGTTGTCAGGGTCTTTTGAATGAGACCATCCAAATTCTTGAAAACCAGTAGCTGGGAAAGGGTCTACAAATGGAAAATACATTGTATGTTGAAATCACTGGTCAATTTAAAAAATATTGATGCCTAGGTTTCATACTTTAAGATTATATTTTAGTTGGTAATTTATCACCAATTAATTGTCTGGGCATTGGCTTTTTAAAAGCTCCCCAGTGATTATAATATGTAGCATTTAATGGTTAATTTAAGAACTACTGAGTCGTATCATCTTTTCTCTTCTGAGCTGAGAAGGCATCATGGTTGCTACTACTGGAGACTCTTGTCTTGTTCTCACATGTCAAATTCCTAGCCAGGAATGGTAGGAAAAAGTAAATGTGGGGACATTCCAATCCAAGCCTTAAAGGATGGAGATGCTTTGCCAACATCAAGGCTCTGTCACTAAAAAAATCTGAACCCAATGAAGTCTGAGGGGAGCCTTCAATTGCCAGAAGAAACCAATTGACAAATGAGACTTTATTTTCCCCATCTTGTAATTTTATTGAGGCCACTTAAATGCAATTGCTGATGATATGCTCTTTTATGTAATCTCATTTCTAAGGTTTAAAGTTTCAAATGCAATAAAACAGTCTTTTTGTAATGAGATACTATAGCCTTTTGCTTTTAGGATTTAGAGCTACGTTCAATATTCATTCACTTTTTGGTTCATTTATTTAACAAGCAATCATTGACCAACTGTTTATGTGCAGACTTTGGCTCAACACTATCGTTTGCTGAAACAGTGTATTCAGTCCGAGGATCATGACACATGGGGCAGAATATTTTACATAAAGAGGCTGGGTTAGTTTCCGGAGAACCATTTCAGTCATAAATTTCTTAATAATTATGCTCTGTGTACAGACTCTTGCTTAGTAGAATTACTACCACTACATATTTAAATTCCTAAGTCTACATTCAGATTTAAAAATTGTTTTATGTTCATATTACACCTCTCAAAAGAATGATCAGTATGGAAAATAAAACGATAAGTATGGTATTCATGGGCATGACCTTCAAAACGCAGGAACAGAGAACATTCTTCTCTTAATACTTAAATATGCTTATTTCTCAGAACATAGTTTGTCATTTCCTTATTGCTTGCTATTAATCTTAATTTTTCATTTTTAAGGTATAGATTGGTGCAGTAAGGCAGCTGGGTCATACTTGATTTTTCTAAACCAAGGGTTCTCAACAGCAGCTACAAGAAACAATGATCTGATCTGAAATGTCAGTAGTTTCCTGTCCCAAACAAACAGTGAAAGCCATTAAACTATGACATAGTTTTCTAAAATTTAAATATGTACCAGAGTGAAATAAACCAACATAAAAACTTAAGATCTAATCCTCTACCCCCTTGCCTGTCGATAACTTTCTTTTTTTTTTTTTTTGTTCCACAAAGTAAAACAGTTTGCAGTTTTAAATGTTTTGGAGTATTTGGTGACATTCACATCAGATACTGTATGTTTCAATAAATCAATAAGCATTTATGCAGCACTTGCATGTGAGGCCCTCTTAAGGTGCTGTGAGGATTATAAAAATAACATGATATGTGAATTCCGTCTTTGAAGAGCTGTAATCTAGCAGAGGAAATAATGCATGTGCATATGTGGAAGTAGCCAACAATAAAAGGAAGTTAAAGATAATAATTGCTCTAGGAAATCAGAGAACGTAGTGATTATTAAGAACTGAGTGTCGACAGGTCAGAGGGATAGAGGAAAGTTCCAAAGAGGACAAAGGATAGGGTGATCAACTCATCCCAATTTGCCTGAGATGGAAACATGCTGATGATGATCACCAACCAAACCCCACCACATGCAAAGGTAGGTTTGTTTACTCCTGTACCTCCTGGATCAGAATCTGCACTCTAACAAGAACCTGGGCTATCTCTGTGCACATTACAGATTGAGAACCATTGACTTGGGCGGAGGGCTCTTTCTAACTGGACCAGTGGTTCTTAACTCTGGCTGCACATTATAATCACTTGGGGAATCTTTAACAAAATACTTTCAAGAGGGCTAATTTAATTAGTTTGAGGTGATGCCTAAGTGTTGGTATTCTTTAAAAAAAGCCCCAGGTGATTCCAAAGTGCAACCAGGGTTGAAGACCACTGAATCAGAACAATGAGCTTCTATGTTAGGTTAGAACAATGAATTCCTTAGGCTATATTGAAAGGCAATTCAGATACTAAGTTGTATAAAAAACAAACCAAATAGGAATTAGCAAGGTGAAGCAGCATGCAGTGAGTCCCTGGGGGGAACTGGACCAACCCCGTATAATGAGGGAGCTGAGTGTGACTGTGTTAGCTCTCAGAGGATGGCCCTGTCACAGACAACACAAACCCCTCCTGTGGGTGATCCTCCTGGGGTCTCCCAAAAAGTTCAGGCCTTAAAGTCCATTCATATGGAACAGAAACATAAACTCACAGCTGTGTTTCAGAGGTTCTAAAACTGCAGTTTCTAAACCAGTACACACATAAATATATATGTATATTGGTGGTGGGAATGCAGCTGCTTTAATTGTGGTCGTCATGGAAGTTAGTGTTAGATTCTTGGATGCAGATCCAGGGAGCAGAGCCAACTCCAGGCTCCAGGATGGTTCTGTGTCAATCCAAACAGAACAGCCATCACTGCCTTTGTAGGAAAGTTGCAGCTTCTGAACAGAGCACAGCGCTAACACTCACTCCACCGTGGCACCTGTCTCCAGCAGTTCTGCTCAGTCCTCCCCATCATTCATCCACATGCGCTTCAGAAGCTGTGTGTTGGAGAGGTCTGTTGAAGAGATGCATCTCAAGCTTTAACTTACACAGGCATCACCTAGGATCGGTAGGTGGGGCCTGAAATTTTGCATTTTTGACAAGTTTCCAGATATTGCTGATGCTGCCCTGGGGATCACATTCTGAGTAACTATTAGATCTGTGTTGTCCAATATAAGTACTCATTAGTCTTGGGCTACTGAGCACTTGAAATATGGCTAGTGTGACTGAGGGAGCTCTATTTTTAATTTTATCCAATTTAAATTAATTTAAATTCAAATTTAAAACTGAGGGAAGTGCAGAATATTTTTCATTAAATACATCTTTATTGTTTTGGCAACGTTTCACTTTAACCATTGACAATCTAGCATCCCAGTCAGGATGTGCTATGAAGTTAAAATATGCACCACATTTCAGAGATGTATATGAAAAATAATTTAAGATGTCTTATTAAATGTTTTTATTAGTTTGATTACGTGTTAAAATGATATTCTGGATATATTGGGCTAAATAAGATGTTTATTAAAAAAACATCATCTGTTTCTTCTACTTGCTAATGTGGCTACCGGAAAATTTAAAATTGCATGTGGAGCTTATATTATATTTCTATTTGACAGTGATGGTTTAGATGGTAGAATTTATTTAAAAGGAAAAATTTATTTTAAAAAAGAAGAATTTAGCCAGGTATGGTGGCACCTGCCTGTAATCCCAGTACTTGGGAGGCTAAGATAGAGGATTGTAGGTTCAAGGCCAGTCTCAGCAACTTAGTGAGACCCTGTTTCACACTCTGGGGCTGTGGCTTGGAGGTAGAATGCCCCTGGGTTCAATTCCCAGAACAACAACAAAATAAACAAAAAAAAGGAAGAATCCATAAAATACATCGCTCCAGGTTTAAAAATAGAAGACCTGAACAAAGCTGCTGAACTGGCAGATTGCACATCATAGTCTAGAGCTAACATCGTTTTGATGAAGCCATTCCCTATGGTCCAACCTCCTGACAGTGTTCATTGATTCACTGACACTTGAGGGCTCCTTATGAGGAGACCCAACCTTCCTGAACAGAGTTATTATTATTCTAAAATGTTTCTACTTTATTTCCTTTAAAAACAAGTCCACTCCTCCCCCCCCAATCTCAGAGCCTTGCCAGGTAGGGGCAGTGTGGAGTAGAGAAAGACCACAGGCTTGGAAGCCAGCTAGATTTAGGTTTGAGTCCAGCTGTGCAATGTTATGTAAATTCTCTAAGCTCCAGCTTTCCCATGTGCAAAGAGCAAAATACGTGTTTTATACAGTTGCTGAAAAGTAAATCAGATTATTTACATAGCGTACTTGGCACATGGTTAGTCTTCAGTGAAGAGCCACCATCATCATTAGGGAGAGCAAACTCACCACTTCTAGTGGATTAGTAGATCCCCATGTCTTCATCTATTGACCTCCGTGGAAATTTTTGAAACATACTGGGGCCTTACATATTCCAATGGCATAGTCTAAAGTGATGGCTCACAAGGAGGATCTGAAGACCCAGGCTGGGCCACATCTTCATAACTCACCCAAATGGAAACGTATTTCCCACCTGCGCATCCAGTCAGTATGTGAGACACATTTAGGTCAGAGGGGTGGACTCCCTAGGTTCTATGGTGGGGTTTCTCAATCTCTGCACTATTAATATTTTGGACTAGATAATTCTTTGCTGTTGGGTGCCATCCTGTCTATTGTTGGATGTTTACCATCCTACTAGAAGTAGTACTTCCCTTTGCCCTAAGGGGAGACAACCAAGATGTCTCTAGATATAATCAAAGGTCCCTGGGGTGACAGAATCACCCATGGTGACAACCACTACTGTACAGGAATGTATCACACCATTTATAACAGCTCAACTATAAATGCTCTGATTACATTTAACTTGAACAATTTTTATTGGATATAAGCAAAAGCATTTACTTAGACAATGCATACAATCGTTTTTAGCTATTCGTGATTGAGCTCCTATCATGTGCTACCTTCTTGCCGTGTGCTTTCTCATTTCACCTGCACAACTCTTCTCCGAAGAATGTTGTATGATAGTATTATAATCCTCACTTTACAGATAAGGACATTCAGCTTCAGAAAGGCTGGATAATTTTTAGGCAAAGCACAAAGCTAACAAGAAGTGAAGCTGGTATGTGGATCCAGAGTTTCCTTACTTCAAAATGCCCCCTCCCAATATGTTGCACTGTCTCTGTTAGTTTTATCTGGGATTTCTCTTTATGGCAAGACTGCTGTTTTGGAGTTAGGTTCAGAGACTTATTGGCATCTGTGGGCTGTTAGATAGCTGTAGAAACCAGAGCCTAGAGATTAACTGTCCTGTACTTGATTTGAGAAGGTCCTGTACTTTACCTTTTACCCTCATTTATTTGAAGCAAATAGGAAAAACATCTTTCTTATCAGAACCATATGCATTCCCTAAATAATTGTGCCAGTTCCCCTCATAAAAATGAGTAACTAAACACAGTCCCTGCCTCTGACAAGTCTTCAGTCTGACTGGGGAAATAAGATGAACACAGAAAAAATCTAAAATTATTTTAGGATATACTGGAGGAGTTATATAGACTTGTCTAAATAAGGGAAAGACTAATACAAGTTACAATAGACTTAGAATGTTTTATAGAGAAGTCTTGATAAGAAAGACAAAAATAGGGGTGCAGTTTAGTTAATTGGTTATTTACAACAGTATACCTCTACGTTTCCATTGTGAGTAAAGAGGGTAGATGCATATTGTTGAGAATCTTCTTATCCATTGGTGGACAACATTCCACTGGACAATTCTCAAGAATAAAGATAAAACCATGACCCACTCTTTTGACTCTCTTCTAAGTCAGGATTTCTGTTCACTTTTAACCATAACCAAAGGGCAGAGAACCACATAGAAGAGCTAAAGAAGTGACATTCACTTCAGACATAAAAGAGGATTCTGGGCACATGACCTTGGCAGAGAAAATGGCTTATATGTAGTCACAGATTCTTAGAACTAGAAGTCATCTAGATTCACCATTTCATTTTACACATGAAGAAAATGATGCCTCTCAAAGAGAAATGAATTTCCCATGATCACCTGGCTAGTAAGAAGTCAGACTGTGTGTTCAAATGCTTATTATGAAGTGAAAATCATAGTCACTTAATGGAGATGACCTCTTGAATATTACTGTTATATACTTACTATTTATTCACCAATTGCTAAGCCCCTATCTAGGTTCCAAGTGCCGTGTTTACAGGGAGCAAACCAAGCTTGATCTTGAGCTCTGGACTCTATGCTACAATATTAAGACCATGCTGAGAGTCAACGGGATAGGAAAGACAGGCCCTGGACAAGAAATTTTGAAAGATTATAAGAAAGTGAAGAGTCATTTTGAGTATCGGTATTCAACCATATGATGAGTTAAAAAATCCCATGTGTAATTAACATATTTTGCTACACTAGATGGCAGTAAATAGGTATCTAGGTGTGTAGTCAGTTAACTAGGAGATTGGAAACAAAATGAAAACTACACACAGGTTGGGCCTAAAGCTGCCTGAATGAAGCAAAAGTTTCCAAGAGTACTAACCTTTTGAATGCTCTCAGACATTCTTGGAGAAGTCATGGCTCTTGTATGTTTTTAAAATCAAGGTTCCTCCTTACACACAGTAGGGTATTAAAAATTGTTAGAGGTGAACTTTTGAAACTTTGATGTGTAGAGTTGCTGAATCGTGGGCAGGTAGAGCAATATGGTTTGCATTTCCAGAATTGTTTCCCTGGCCATCATAGACAAAGTAATAAACAGAAGCTAGGAATGGCAGGCGTGAAAAGACAAGTTTCTTTGAGGGGACATTGTAGGATATAACATCAGAATCACAGGACAGAAAAGAACATTAGCAAAAGCTGGCTGTGAATATCTGTAACAGAGAGATTTGAAATAAAGTAAAATTAGAGCCTTAATCACCCATAGGACCCAAATATCTAAAAAAAATAAACATGTAAAAATTGACCATGCAAAATGATTCATTACAGAATGGGGTGAAAAGATTAAGACTTTAACTTATATGTGCTGTTTATATAAAATAGGAAAGAAATGGAGTCTCCTAATATTGAACATGTGCAGTCACACAGAGCCTTCACTCAGCCTGTGTGTCTGAGTCACGTGTTGCATTTGCTATGAGAGGAATTCTGCAGGAAGAGTGGGAGGGCCACAATACAGAGGGCTTGTTAATAGAATCATTACTTATCTCTTACCATAACATGTTAGAACACTTTTTTTAACAGATTCTGCATGGCTGATTTATTGGATAAAAAGATTATACTGATCTTATGTTGGCTTAATAATCCTATAACACAAAAGTGATTTAACAAGATTCATGTAAACAAGTCTCATGTTTAAGGTAAAACTAATAATGTAAGCCCAAGTTAGCAATAAGAAAATGGCTGAGCTGGTACTTTTTTGTCCATAAAATAAGCTCTCATGAGCTCTAACCAAATCTGTTAAGAAATTAATTTTCAAAATAGGAAATTATCCCAAAGACTGTCTGAAATAAAGATCTATTCCTACTCTTATTAAAAATTAACCACTAATTTGGTATGCACTGTGATACCATTTCAGATATGAGACAGTTAACCAATAAAACCAAATATTGAAATAAACAAAACATAAAACCAGTCTTCAAATTGCTATTTCATAAACTGTGAAATGAGGATTCCACCCTCCAAAAGAAGTAAATTTGTTAAAACATATTGCAAGAATTAAACATTAAAATTAAAACATTTAAAAATATTTGCAGCCGGGTGTGGTGGTGCATGCTTGTAATCCCAGTACTTGGGAGGCTGAAACCGGAGGATCTGGGTTCACGGCCAGCCTCAGCTACTTAGTGAGGCCCTCCGCAACTTAGTGAGACCCCGTTTCAAAATAAAGATAAAAGAAATAGGGCTGGGGGTGTAGCTTGGAGGTAGAATCCCCTGGGTTCAATCCCCAGTACCACAAAAAAATTTGCTTATATGGAGGGAAATACACCAAGTGATGTGTGCATGTATGTTTGTATCACTTTGAATCTTACTATGATGTATAACTACACTGCACCAATAAAAGTATAAAAATAAAAAGTTTAAAATATTGCTTAGCTCAACTTTATCAAGACTTCAAAATGTATATTCTATGTTTTATTTTTTTAACGTGCTTTTATTGGTGCATTGGAGTCTTACATCGCAATGAATATTTGATGTTAACATACATGCACATAGCTCTTAGTGTCCCCCCTGCCTCCCCCTACCCATATGAAGTACCAAGAATGATGTTGGTATATTTTCACATGTGCATATTGTTTATGATAGTAATTCCATTAATTCACTTCTTATTCTATGTTTTATAATGAACAAAATATATTAGTTCCCTGTGCATATATGTAACTTATAAAGATACAGACATGTACACTGTGAGTGTGTGCTCAAAATTATTTTGCTAATTGGATATAGAATCCAAATTTAGTGACTTATGACTAAGCATAATATCTTTCTAGACCAATGAGTAAAATGAGGCAAGAGGCTTACAGACTGCAAGTGTCACCTATCTTAGTCCATTTTCTACTGCTATAACAAAATATCTATGGCTGGGTGATATATAAAGAAGGTATCTATGGCTGGATGATGTTTATTTGGCTCACAGTTGTTTCAGGAGCATGGTGCTGGGTCTGCTTGGCTCTGGTGAGGATCTCATGGTAGATGGCACCACAGTGGTAGGTGTATGAGAGCCATCATGTGGTGACAGGAAGTTAGAGCAACTGAGGGGTCAGTGTCGTTCATTTTACAACACACTTTTTCAGGAAGTAATTGGAGTCCCACAAGAACTACATGAATCCCTTCCAAGGGCAGTGCTCCCAATGGCCTAATTACCTTGTACTAAGCCCAACCTTTTAAAGGTTCTACCCTCTATTTAATACTGCCACTCTGGGGACCAAGCTTCCAACATATGAAAACTTGGGGGACAAACCATATCCAATTCATAGTATCACCACAGAGTACAGATTCCTAAATCCTTCCTTCCTGCCTTCCTCTCTTTCATGCTCTGAGGATTGAACCCAGGGGCATTCTACTTCAGAGCTATACCCCCAGTCCTTTTTATTTTTTTTTTTCAAACAGAGTTTCACTAAGTTGCTGAGGCTGTCCTCGAATCTATGATCCTCCTGTCTCAACCTCCCAAGTACTGGGATTATAGGTGTGCACCACCATGTCCAGCTTCCAGATTCCTAAATTCTTATTCAAATATGTCTTATTTCATTCTACTCTGCTTACACACCTTTCTCAGGTATAACTGACTGGGGACACATTTAGGCAAACAGATCCAAGGCACAGACCTGAGCTCCTTATTCCTTAAAGAATTCCTTTATCCTTAAAGAATTGCTCTGTTGGAAGCACAAAGGTACAAGAAATATTAAAGAGGCATTTCCCCATCAGATAAAATGCAACTATGTGCAAAGGAAGTACTCTGATATTAGAGCAGAAAGATACTACAAAATAAGCTAAGCATGCCGGGCATGGTGGCGCACGCTTGTAATCCCAGTACTTGGGAGGCGGAGACCCGAGGATCTGGGTTCGCGGCCAGCCTCAGCTACTTAGTGAGGCCCTCTGCAACCTAGTGAGACCCTGTTTCAAATAAAGAATAAAAAAAATAGGGCTGGGGGTGTAGTTTGGAGGTAGAATGCCCCTGGGTTCAATCCCCAGTACCGCAAAAATAATTAAAAAAAATAAGCTAAGCATTTATAATTAAGACTTTTCAGATAGAACAAGAGAATTCCCCAAAAATGTATTCACTATTTTGGACTATACATAGAATGAAAAACAGCTTAAAAATAAAAGGTTGACATGAGTATAGAGAAAATAGTCTGGCAATCTGGGGCAGACACAAAGAGAGTTTCCTTCTCAAAGGAGGAATTTCTTGGGCCCTGATGTTTTCCTTACATGTTAGCTCTCTTTTCCTTGTAGAGCTTTGCTGAGAGGCTGTACTTAAGAATCTGCACAGACTCTGCTAGGGAAGGTATTTGCCCTTCCTACAGGTCAGTACTTGCCAAATGTGGTCCTGGGAGTGAGGCTCACCTGAGCTGGAACCAGCTGGGGAGCTTGCTGAACATCCTGGACTGTATCCCAGGCCTACTGACTCAAGCTCTCTGGGAGGGGTTTGGGAATCTCCAGTTTTGATTCCCTTAGTTGATATATACATTTTTAAGATCTCAACTCTTAGGTCTCATGTGCTGTCTGGAAAAGGAGAGAAGACCAGATCAGAGGCTCCCCTACTGGGCTAACATCATTAGAGACTCACATTTGGAAGACTATCATATTCATATTATGAGCTTTGGTAAGATGTGAGACAATTTATGGCTTATAAAGGAAACTAAACACTAGAATTGGATATATTTAAGAAGAGACTGCAAATCTTCATTTTGAAAAGAACAATTGTTTTGGGTCTTTGGGGATGTGACATTGCCTACCCTGGGGACAGCAGGTGAGATGTTGTGACAGAATCAGTACTTAATACATACAGCTAAGTTCCAGAAACATAGGTATTTCATGGTCAAGATAACCAGGGAAGGCAGTTAGTATAATCCCCATTTTATGCACATGGAATATAAGGCTTTGAGAGGTTTCACCAAATTCATGTAGCTAGTAAGAGGCAGAGATGAGGTCTGAACCAGATCTCTGAAATTCACAACCAGTACGCTTTCAACTGCCTAGTACTACTACCTGTCTGGCTCTAAAATTCAGTATACCATTTATCAACAGATGAGAAAAAAATAAAAGCTTAGATGAGATAGGAAAAAAGAGAGAAAAGCTAGGGAAAAGGAAAAAGGAAACATGCAGGCATCAGGCATACCTGTGGACCACTTCATAGAACTAGAATTACTTTTTTTTTTTTGTGATACCGGGGATGGAACCCAGGGGCATTCTACCTCAAACTACATCCCAGTCCTATTCTTTTATTTTGAAACAGGGTCTAAGTTGTGAAAGGCCTCACTAAGTTGCTGAGGCTGGCCACGAACCTGCGATCCTCTTATTTCAGCCTCCCAAGTACTGGGATTACAGGCATGTACTACCACGCCTTACTAGAATAACTCTTAGAACAGAGGGGAGTAAAAGAATTTTTCTAAACTAATGACTTAGTACCCTTGAATCTGTAGGTCAACAAACAGGAAATATGCACTTGATTTGGACTAGAACATAGAGTTCCCATCTTAGGGGAAAATTTATAGGTTGTCAAAGCAATAAGTATTTGGGTCAGCTGTTAGATTTCACATCTACCACGGACAGAGAAGGCTTAATATGTCCCTGGAGCAATGGTCCGGCCCTGACTCAAGAAGTATATTTCTCAATTAGGAGTCACAGTCGCCACTTTCTACATCAACCGGGACTTCCTGGGTGGTCTCTCGCTGGACTGGGACAGGTCTTAGCATCTCCCTGAGCCGAGGCAGCTGCATTCCATTTGTTTGCATGCCTTGGATGCAATTTCACAAGTTCAAGATTACTTTTTCTCCTCTCATGTGTACTGTTGCTGTTTGATCGAGGAATGGGACCGGCTGAACAAACCTGGGGTTTACAAGAAGACAGGCATGATAGAAGGGGCTTTGGGCCAAATGCAAATACATGAGGGGGAAGGTTTCCTGACTCAATAGTTTGCCGTGTGGAGAGCTCAGTACTGTTTTCTACTTTGGGGAATGGACTGTTCCAGACCCTTTTTCTACAATGTGACCCCTTTATGGCCTGGCCTTCTCTTAAACTGCACCAGCACTTTCCCAAATAAACCTCTTCTATTCCCCTATCCGTGCTCACCATTTGAAATCTTTCTCTTGGAAAGCAAGGACTGAGGAAGAGGAATCACTGCCTATAACATTTATTTCTAGGAGAGATTATCACCCTTTAAGAATACCCTACCATATATTTTCAGAGCTGGACAGAAAAAGGAAAGAAACTAACATCATACTCAGTGGAAGTTTTCATGCAAGATTGTAACATAGGTAGCATTTATCCTTGTTTGTGGATGAGGAGTCAATGGATCTGAGGTTAAGTGACTTTGTCCAAAATCCCACAACTAATCTGTTGCAGTTCAGAACTGAAGTCAGGCTTGTCTAATGGAGAGACTAGGTGGTCCCCGTATACTGCTGAAAGGGCTCTTCCTTTTCATTTTTCAAGTGTTCCTTTCCAATGTAGAAAGTGTTGGGAAAGTCAGTTGTACTTTTTTGAACATCTCAGACCAAAAAGATTATCATTACTATTCAAGAAACAAGAAATACTGGTCAGTTTAAGAGATAGGAACTTTGCCGGGGATGGTGACCCATGCCTTTAGTCCCAGTACTTGAGAAGCTAAGACAGGAGGATCAGATTTAAGACCAACCTCAGCAACTTAGCGAGACTCTCAGAAACCTAGGAAGACCCTGCTTCAAAAAAAAATAATATATATACAGAGAGAACTGGAGTGTAGCTCAGAGGTAGGATGCCCCTGGGTTCAATCACCAGTACTACAAAAAAAAAAAAAGAAAGGAAGAAAGGAGATAAGAACTTAATGGCTAAAGGTATTACAGGTTGTCGCCATTTGTTAAGGATGTCACAAATTAAGCAAAGTCAGAAACAACTCAAATGTGCAGGTACTTGCATATAAGCTGCCAACCAGGCACAGGAAATCTTATTTCTATTTTTTCTTCTTCTTCTTTCTTCCTCCTCTTACTAGTACTAGTTGTTATTATTATTGTTATTATATGTTTAGAACATAATGAGGGAGCAGGGTAAGGCAAGGATAATTGAAATTCCAGCTTTCTGATATTAACAAAGGACGGTGAGGAGACTATTTTGAAGCTCATAGTGGAGAGACCAATAAGGCTCTAGGAAAACCCAGGAATAGAAATGAAGCCAGGAGGACAAATTATTTTTCTGTTCATCTTAGAACACACACACACACACACACACACACACACACACACACTCCTTGCCCTGCTGGCCGAGTCATCCTTTACCCTAGAAAATACCCCAAAAGTTTGCTTATGTGATTCCCTGCCACCTTGTTTAACCATTTGGAGCAGCCAACAATTTCCTCTCCTTTGGGAGTAAATCTCAGAACTGTGATTTACAGATTCCCAGATTACTTGTGAGGAACTTGCACATCTTAGAATATAAATATAAATACTTCCATATTGACAATACAGCAGTCGTCACATGGTCTGTGACTTTGAGGTGGTGGGGCAGGTACTCTAGGCCAGGCTTTCTGTCCATGTTCTTTTTACTTCTTGGTATGCTTTGGTCCTGGAAATCTTTGCTCTTTAATTTTTAAAAAAAATTTCATTGAGATGAATTTTACACATAGTATAAAACACAAATTTAAGTTTATATTTCTTTTTCTGTACTTTTATTGGTGTATGATAATCATACAAAAGAGTGAGACTCACAGTGATTCGTTCACACATGCACATATCACTGGGTGTATTTCCCTCCACATCCCACCGTATTTCCTCTTTCTTCCTCCCTGTACATGTTAGTGAGATTAGTAGTGATATCTTCATATATGAACATAATATTATTTGAATTATTCTCTTCCTCAATCTTCTTTTTCCCCCTTCCTACCTCCCTACACCAATCCTCTTACACTATTCTACTGGTTTCTTTCCCCATTTATCTGAAGACCCTTTTGTTTCCTATTTTTTCTCTAGCTTCCACATATGAGAGAAAACATATAACTCTTGATTTTCTGAGACTGGCTGATCTCACTTAGTATAATATTCTCTAGTTACATCCATTTTCTTGCAAATGACATAATTTTGTTCTTCTTTATGGCTGAATAAAACTCCATTGTGTGTATATACTATATTTTCTTTATTCATTCATCTGTCGACTGACACCTGGGTTGGTTCCATTACTTGGCTATTGTGAATTGTATGCTGCTATAAACATGAGTATGCATGTATCACTGTACTATTCTAACTTTAATTCTTTTGGAAAGATACCAAGAAGTGGAACAGCTGGGTTATATGGTAGTTCCATTTTTAGTCTTTTGAGGAACCTCCATACTGATGTCCATAGTGGATGTACTAATTTACAATACCACCAACAGTGTATAAGAGTTTCTATTTCCTCACATCCTCTCAGCATTTTTAATGTTTGTATTCTTGATGATTGGCATTCTAACTGGAGTTAGATGGAATCTCAGTGTAATTTTGATTTGTTATGTTTATATTTCAGTGACTTGACAAATGAATATGTTGTCATCAAGACCCCAATCAAAATATAGAACATAGTGGTCTTTAATTAATGGTCGCATAAAATCTAGACCCACGGGGCAAACCTGGTAAGGAGGAAAGAAAGCCATAGTTAGGGAAATAAGAATTTAAAATAGCACTTAATATACCTATGCCAGGTTATTTTGCCAGGAGAAAGAGGGGAAAAGCAAGCTAGAGAGTTGAGTTTTCTGAGCTTGCTTCTCTTTGTGATCTTATCCATGCTTCCTTCAAGTTGGTGAGCTTCTCTACTCTGCATCTGTCTTTTATAGAAGAATTTTAGGAGCATATGCAAATTAAATAAAGCCATCATATTTTCCCTGCATTTTTACTTGGGCCCTTGATCTTATTATATTGTTAATATCATACTACAAAGCCCTCAATTGCAATTGGGTAATCAGTCTTATTCACATTGAAGAGAGACCATAATCCTACCTTAAACTTTGCACAGCACAGCCCAGTGTTTTCTACTCATATGGTTCTCAACCATAATGTTATAATTATACCATTTTCTCAGCAGCATCATCCACATACTACTATAATTATAGTCAAAGCTGAGGCTGTTTATAGTGTACTAAACTGGATGGAATTGTTTCATTTTAAACGATTCATTTACCTCCTCTATTGGTAACAGAAACAAACAGCAATGGAAGAGTCATCATCCTAAGATGCTTCTCTGAACACTTTCAGATACTAGAAAGCCAAAAAAAAAAAAAAGAAAATAAAGCCTCAAAATCTAAAACCCCAATATGAGAAAGTATATGAAGACACTATGTCCAGTTTGACATCACATGACTCCTAATTTGAAAATCAAAGGTGGGCAAGATATAGAGGTGAGTATCTGGAGGTGCTGGTGGCAACGGTGGGGCCTTGGTTGGCCTTGCTGCAGGACATGACCAAGCATCTTGAGTTAGTTTGCAGGATTAATATCCTGGCAAAATTTTCTTTTTTTTTTGGCACTGGGAATTGAACCCAGGGGCATTCTACCTCCAAGCTACACCCCCAGCCCTATTTTTTGTTCTTTATTTTGAAACAGGGTCTCACTAAGTTGCGGAGGGCCTCACTAAGTAGCTGAGGCTGGCCGGAAACCTGGATCCTCCGGTCTCCGCCTCCCAAGTACTGGGATTACAAGTGTGCGCCACCACGCCCGGCTCTGGAAAAATTTTCTATCTAGGCTCAGAGCTTTCATCACTCATCCAAGCAAGAGAATGTATCCTGAAGAAGCATGTGTTTCTTTAAGACATATTTTATTTGTACCACTATGGGCCAGGGCACCCTTTTAGGTGCCAAATACACAGCAATGAACATAGTAGAAATTCCTGTCATCATGGAACTTAACAGTAATGTATCTTAGACCTGTCTTTTGCTTATTTGCCTGAGTGAGTAAAAAGAAAGCTTTTATTTTTCTTATGGGTAATGTACCTTGCATACCAAAACCTCACCCAGTCAGGAATCAAATGAAACCCACCATTTTCTTGATGTGGGCATGGACCTAGTCTGGCAAAGAGAACAGAGAATGAGTGGAATATGCTGAGGATAAGCTCACTGGCTCATCTGTGATCAGCTATGAGATCACTGCCCAGCCCTCTACCAATGATAACAGCAGAGACATTTTATTTCCAGCACACCTCTTCTGTGCTTCCCTAAAGCCTCTGGTCTGAAATGTTTAATAAAACCTTGACATTCTTCAACTTGCCCTGCTCCAGGAATTTTAGGTGTGGGGAGAATAAAAGATAACACTGGGAAACCTAACATGATCTGATGGAGGGTGAGCCATGTTTAGGCACATGTCTCCTGTGCTTGTATTTTAGGAATTGTTTTTAGGAATTGTTCTTAAGAGTCCCCTTCCCTTCCCTTCCCTTCCCTTCCCTTCCCTTCCCTTCCCTTCCCTTCCTTCTCTCT
>PVJS01031101.1:0-23641 GCA_004027185.1 Glis glis | reverse complement strand
TAAAAAAAAAAAAATAGGGCTGGGGGTGTAGCTCGGAGGTAGAATGCCCCTGGGTTCAATCCCTAGTACTGCAAAAAAAAAAAAAAAATATATATATATATATATATATATATAATTTTTGAGCCAGGTGTGGTGGCACACAATCCCAGTACTTGGGAGGCTGAGACAGGAAGGATTGCAAGTTTAAGGACAGCCTTAGTAATGTAGTAATGTAACGAGACTCTCAGCAACCTTGCAAGACCAAAAAAGAAAAATAAAAAAAGGCTGGGAGTGTAGCTTGGAGGTAGAATGACCCTGGGTTCAATCCCCAGTACCACATATAAAAAAAATTTTTTTTTGATTCCTGGTTTATCCTTTATAGCTTTCACATTGACATACACTTGTCAAAGTGGCTCAATTTGCACACTTGTCTCAAAGGTCTTGGGAACTAACAATATGCCATTGTAACTTGGGTATGAACAGTTGAAAATTGACATTTAAGAAAGGAACAGCATACAAGTCAACATGTGATTGATACTAACTTTTTGAAAAAGAAGGTCAGGGGACATAGTATAGATCAATGGCACTGGTGAAATATACAAATAGAAGGACAGTGGGACTTGAGGCAGGATATAGCAGGAAAAGATACAGACACAGAAGGGCTCATGGGATCTTTAGATAAACAGTTTATGGAAAAGGCTTGATTTCTCACTTGGCAGTTGAGATAGAAACCATGGATGGTTGGTTCTAATAAGAACAGCAGGAAAATCTTTGTTTCCAAATTTGATACAAGTTCTTTTCCTTTTGTAGAATTGAGTTCTTTATCATTATATAATGACCTTCCTGGTCTCTTTTTATTGCTTTTAAAGTCTATTTAATCTGGTATGAATATGGCTACTCCTGTTTTCTTTTGGATTCCACTTGCGTGTAATATCCTTTCACTTTTAGTCTATGAGCATCCTTAGAGGTGAAGTGAGTTTCTTTTTAGCAACATATAGGTGGGTATTGTTCTTTTTATCCATTCAATCATTCTATGTCTTTTTTTATTCTCATTCTCTCTTGTTTGCTACAGATGCTTTTCTTTTTCTTTCTTTTTTATACATTCATTGGTGCACTACAGTTTCACAGCATAATGTGGTTCATAATGATAGTGACATACATGTACACAGCACTTGGTAAGATTCTATGTCTTTAATTGGAAAATTTAATCCTTTTACATTCAAGGTAAATGTAAAGTCTTACTTCAATCATTTTGTAGCATGTTTTATAATATTATTGTAGAGGCCACAAATTCTGATTATTAATATCTGTAACTGACAAAAAGCTTTTTGACCTTAAGGATATGTCCAAAATACGCTATGAACATTTCTAATTTGATCTTGTCGGTCTGATCAATATGTGTGGGCTTGCTCTGATAAAAGTCATATTTTGTGATTTATGTTTCCTTGTTGTTGTTTTGCAACAAGACATTGTGGTTTTCACTATAATGAAACACCTGATTCATATTGGTATGGCTAAATAAAAAGGATGATAATAACTTGATAATAACTTTTAGTCTCCTCCTAGGACATCTCCTCTGTTGGTCTATTTGGCTTATAACCACTATATTGATGTTATTTCATTACTAGTGAAGCAGAACAGAATTGAAACAGTATAACAAAGAGCAATAAACTCCATCCTATTCACTCTATTTTTGAAATATTTATTTTTAAAAATATGGAATAAGATGCAAACCAGTAAGTGTTCCTTAACCAGTCATTAAGTGGCATAAGATTTTGTTAGCATCCTGAGAACTTTGGTAATATAAATTTTATTTATTTATCTATCTATTTATCTATTTTCAGTACTGAGGATTGAATCCAAGGCCTTGAACATGCTAGGCAAGCACTCTACCACTTAGCTACCATTCCCAGCTTTAAAAATATATATATATATATATTTTGAGACATGGTCTTGCTAAATTACCCAGGCTGGCCTCAAACTTGCAATCCTCCTGCCTTAGTCTCCCAAGTAACTGGGATTACAGGCTTGTGCCACCACACCCACCTTGAATTTTATTTTTAAAGAACATGCTACATAAAAGTAAACACACATCCTCAGATCCAGAAAAATAGGCATCTCATAGATTTGCTTCTTCTGTTAGGATTGGACAAATCTAGAAAAGTCAGAAATAGGATATATGATTTATAATAATTATGTTATTTAAAAATTAGAATCTTTAATGAATATAAACTTAAAACCAATCGAGTTCAGAATGTCTTTATATTCAGTTCATGAAAAATTATTGATAACTAATATCAAAATTTGATGCTTTATTTTGAAAGACCATATTGGTCAAAATTCTAAGTAGCTGAAAACAATTCAGATTGCCATAAAAAAATCTATATTACTTGGTCATTAAAATACCTTAAATTGAGTAATTTGAGAAGCCAATGGACATTTTAGTTCTGAACCATTCAAACTATATTATAGTCATTAGTCTACCATCTGTTATGCTGATATTTCCCTTCTAAGGACTAAAATTTTATTTTGATGTGCTGATGAAAACTGTTCCAAACTATATTACACACTTGGTTGCCCTCCTAATGGAACTTGGGAAGCCTCAGGGCATGTGACAGGAGTGTAGCTTTGTGTGCTGGGAGGGGGATGTTGTGAGAGGTGGCCAAGGAGGACAAGGCAAACGGCCCCTGAACTAAAGAGTTCTTAGGTATATTTCTTCTCTTCTTTCTTCTCCTTGCTATGGTTTGTCATTTCCCACTATCATCAGTATTCTTGACTTAGTAATCTTACGTTATTCTAGTTTGATGATGGCTGGGAAATCAGAATACCTTCTGTGTTCACATTGTACTAAAAATCAATGAAAATATACCCTAAGAAGATTTCTTTTTTCATGTGTGTGTGTGTATGTCAGGGGGTACTGGGGATTGAACCTAGGGGCATTCTACTACCTCTGAGCAATAACCCAGCCCTATTTTACTTTTTAATTTTGAAGCAAGGTCTCAGTAAGTTGCTGAGGGCCTCACAAAGTTGCTGAGGCTGGTCTTGAACCTGCAGTCCTTCTGTCTCAGCCTCCCAAATACTGGAATTTCAGAGGTGCACCACCACACCAAGCTTACTTCTTAAGGAGATATATAAATTAAAATTATTACTATTATTTTGGTGCTGGGATTGAACCCAGGGCTTTGCACATGCTAAGTAGGTACTCTATCACTGAGCTACATTCCCAACCCAAAATTAACTTTAATAAGATATTGGAGGAGGCTGGGCATGGTGGTGCACGCTTGTAACCCCAGTACTTTGGGAGGCGGAGACCGGAGGATCCGGGTTCGTGGCCAGCCTCAGCTCGCTCTCTCTCTCTCTCTCTCTCCCTGTCTCTATCTCTCTCTCTACCTAGTGAGGCCCTCTGCAACTTCGTGAGACCTGGTTTCAAAATAAAGTATAAAAAAATAGAGCCGGGGGTATAGTGCGGAGATAGAATGCCCCTGGGTTCAATCCCCGGTACCGCAAAAAAAAAAAAAAAGATATTGGAGGAAAGAGATGATAAAAATCAGCCAGCATTAATTAATTGCTATTAATTGCTTTCTACCTGAAACCCAGAACCTTCCAGCGCTCTGGCTGTGTATCATTCTCCTTCACAATGTGTATTCCACAGTTAACGTGTAGACTGAGCTGGGTGGGAGTCAGGGGTGGAGTGCCCAGGAGTGCCAACATCTACTTTCAATGTCCACTTGACCAAGCAATCCCACAATCATACTTCCAAATGATCAGCAATTGTTTCTGTTTCCTTCTTTTTATAACTTCTGATTTTGAAACTTTGTTTTCTAAAAGAATGAAGACATTCCTATGTATTTTAAAACTGCTAATAATGAATTATCTGTATTTTATTATCCCAGTGATTAGTATTTGCCTAGGAATCATGATTAAAATTCTTTATTATTGGGTAGTTTGCATCCTTTTAGGAATCAGGGTTTATTGGTTATAGGATTTGGGCATTTACAGAGCTAGATATGACAATCTAAATAGGTAAAGCTGTGCTGATAGTAGTATTAAATTATTTGGCCTTTAGAAAGTCCTAGTCCTTTTCTAAAGATGTGAGCATTTTAGCACTACGGCCCAGATTTAAGAAGCAATAGAAACGAGGATGAGGGGAACTGTAATTAGTTGAACATCTGTTCCTTGCCTAACACTGTGCTCAGCACACATGTTAGCTCATTAATTCCTTACTACAATGCTCTAAGGTCAGAATTTTTGTGTATAGTTGACCTTAAAGCCAGACGATGCCAACCATTTAATTCTACAATTTTGTTCTACAAATAGTAACAATAATAATTTACTGAGTGTTTACTATGTGCCAGGCCTTGTTCTTGGCATGAGGGAATATCAACAGTAAAAACCAAAACAAAACAGAAAAACTGGGCGTGGTGGCTCATGCCAGTGATACCAGTAGTTGGGAAGCTGAGAGAGGAGGATTGAAGATTCGAAGCCAGCCTCAGTAACTTAACGAGACCTTTGGCAACTCATGAAGATCTTGTTTCAAAATAAAAAATAAAAAGGGCTGCAGGTGTAGCTTGGAGGTAGAATGCCCTTGGGTTCAATCCCCAGTAAAAACCAATGAACGAATGAACAAACAAACAAAACCAGAGAAAAGATTCTGCCCTTATGGACCTACATTCCAATGAAGAAAATGAGCAATAAAGAAAATATATAGCATAACAGATGGTGATAAATGCTATAGAGAATATTAAAGCAGGTAAGGAGGTAGAAAATTGTCAGATGGCAGGAGTGAGTAAGTTTCAACAGAATGATGAGGGAACCCTTTATTAAATAAGTAATATTTGAAAAAGACCTGAAGGAGGTGAGGAAGTAAGCCATTCAGCCCCAGGGGAGGGGGATGGTCCCAACAGAGAGAACAGCAAGGAAAAAGTCCTGGGGCGAGAGCATGCCTGGCACTTCCAGGTACCTGGAGCAGGTGAATCAGGATGAGTGGGAGGACATAAGATCAGAGATGGCCCAGGGGCCAGAGAAGGGAGCGCCTATGAGGTCATCATGAAGATGTACATTTTTACTCTGAGTGGGAGGAGAGCCCCTGGGTGAGGCAGAGAGGAGAGGTGAGCCGATGCCCATGTAAGATGCTCCTCTGGCTTCTGCATTGGCATAGATTGAGGGGAGCCAAGCTGGAGGCTGGGAGACCACTTAGGAAGCCACTGGTATAATCCAGGCAGGAGACACTGGAGACTGGGACCAGGATGGGGGTTGGAGATGTGTAAAATGTGACCAAATTCTGGATACAGTTTGACTGTGAGAGAAATGGAGGAGTCAAGGAGAATGCTGAGACTTTTATCCTGAAGGGGAGGCTGTGGGAAGAGCTGGTTCTGGATGGAAGACAGGAAGTCCAATTTGAAAGTGTTAGAGATGTTTGATAGGCAATTTAGCATGTGAGTTTAAGGTTTGGAGGGAGTGGTCTGGGCTGAAATATGCAATTGAAAAAGTCTGAAATCTAAAGATTTCTTCTTCTTCCCTTCTAAGTCCCTTCTAAGTCCCATTCTATCTAGCTCCCACAGATTAGGGGGGACATCCGACTTTTTACTCTTAGTGACTTACTAATATCACTTAGCATAATGTTCTCTAGTTCTCTCCATTTCCCTGCAAATGATGTGATTTTGGTCTTCTTTGTGGCTGCGTAAAATTCCATTGTGTACATATCCCATAGTTTTGTGATCCATTCATCTGTTGATGGACACCTTGGCTGGTTCCAAAGTTTGGCAATTGTGAATTGTGCAGCTATAAACATAGATACACATGCATTAGTCTGGTAGTGGGTTTTAGTTCTTTGGGGTAGATGCCTAGAAGTGGTATTGCTGGGTCATACGGTAGGTTTATTCCCATTCTTCTAAGGATCCTCCACACTGTTTTCCAAAGTGGTTGCGCTAATTTGCAATTCCACCAACAGTGTAGTAGAGTTCCTACTTCTCCACATCCTCGCCAGCATTTGTTGTTGTTTGTGTTTTTAATGATTGCCATTCTAATTGGGGTTAGGTGAAATCTCAGGGTAGTTTTGATTTGCATCTTTCTGATTGCTAATGATGTTGAACATTTTTTCATACATTTATGGGCCATTTGTATTTCTTCTTCTGTGAAGTGTCTATTTAGTTCACTTGCCCATAAAGAAGGTGACCTAACTGAGGGAGTTGGGAGGGGGGTGGAGGGAAACACACTATAGCACATGATGTACATACACAAACTTGTAAGACTCAATCACTATCCGGAGCATGAAAGGGAGAGAAGGGAGAGGGAATAGGGTGGGATTGGAGGGAGAGCTAAATGAGCAATGTGTGCATGTATGATGTTCATACCCTGACATATATCAAAATGTATAATTACAATGCACCAATAAATGAACATTAAAAAAAACACAGCACACCGAAACTGAAAAAAATAAAATAACAGAGAAAAAAAAGTCTGAAATCAATACAGGCAACATGTATTACTCTGATATTTTCCTTGCCGAGTTAAAGAAAGCTTTTTAGATAACTAATTGCCTTCCCATCACTCAAAATAAAAAAGATACAGAAATCAACATTGCTGAACTATGTTGCAGGTTCTGAGCTGGGTCTTCTATATGCATTCTTTCTTTACATTTCCCCAAGGGGGAATCCAATGTTATCTCATTGGATAAACAACGAAGCCAAAGCTCCTAGAGGTTGTGTCTTGTCCAATCTTACACTGCAGGAAATCCTTCAGCCTAGATTGGAATCAACCCCTTTAGCCCTTAGACCTGAGTGCACCTTCAAGCCAGGCACTTTACTACCCAGCCATCAGTGCTATTTGACCGACCCATCTCTTTGAGGCATGGTCTCTTTACCAACAGAAGCAAACCATCATTGCAGCCCACCTATTTGTACCCAGTAGGCTAGTTACCTTGCAGCTCACTTACCACGTTCAGCAACATAATGATACAAAAATTGATGCAAACGGCGGTCCCTGTGGTTGCAACCTGAGAGTTATTCCTGATTAACGCCCACTTAAAGGCAGCGAAAGTGCTGACAGTCACCACCCGGTAGATGACAATCCCGAACACGGCAGCGATCACCACACAGATCTGGCAGGAAGACAGAGGAGACCCAGTGAGCCCCTTGGTGGAATGCTTCAGGGAAGGGATTCATGCTCCTGGAAAATCCTCTGATAAAAAACAAAAGGAAATAAAGCACAAGTGGTGCTGACTCAAGAAACCACAAGGGAATGCATACTCTTCATTGTGGTCAATACTTTGTCTTTTCTGTATTTTTGTGTTATCAAATAGAAAAATCACAGTGTTTAAAAGTTGAGAATCTGTGTAAGCCATGGGGTAATGCTTTTATAAGCAGAATATTTGATGAAGCAGACCAACACATATTCATTATGGGAATCTTGTCATGCTTCTGTTTACAATTGTTTGTTGGTCTATCCTATTACCTAGGATAAAGATACAGACCCTATTGTGGTCTGTAATACTCCCTCCAGCCCCATTGGGCACCACTGTCCCTGCCTCTGGGGACCCCATCGCTTTTTCTCATTGCTTGAAATGGGCTAAGTATCCTTCAGCTTCAAGACGACTTCCTTTTCCTACAATGCCAACCCATCAATCTGCTGCCAAACATGCCTGCGTGTGCATGCATAAACACACATGCATATGGCATAGTTAACACCTGCTCATCCTTCTTCACTTCTCAGCTCAAGCACCATTTTATAATTAATCTTTTTCATGGCCCCCAGATTATTTTCATTGTTGCTGTTATATGGTATCTATACCATATGGGTGTATCTTCTTTCAAGATACTACATATACTTTCTAACAATGTCTATCTGACTATTGTCAATATCCCCTTTTAGAAAGGAAGCTCTAGGGGGTCAGGGATGGTATCTGTTTTGCTCACCAGTTTTTGCAGCACCTCGGCTTAATTGCAAGTGCAGAGTTTGTGCTCAGTTATTTGTTGTTGAATGAGCCAATCATGTGATAGGGAACACAATATATTACTAAGCAGACAGACCACCAAATGGAGTTATGAGGATTAAATAATATCATGTGCAAAACTGTTTTGTAGCATTATGCAAATGTCTGATATGAATAGTGTTGTTGCTGTGTCATAGGTTTGTACTTTATGAAACAAATAAAATGAGTTTAAAAAAGTTTCAAACCATAAAAAATATTCCAGATGCAGAAACGATAAGTCTGCTGCATTTATCAGCAAATGCTTGATAAGGTTCTGGCTTTCCCGAAATAGGATTCATCCGCTCTTTCTTGGAATACTTGGCTTCAAACTGGGGTCGTATTTCTTCCTAAGGAACAAGCAGACACAATTTAATGCACTGAAGAGGCGCTCACACAGTAAGAAAAAAATATATATCCTTTTACCCCACCATAAAAGCGAGTTGGCCATTGACTCTCAGTCAACTGATAAAGTGAGCTTGGAGATCTACACTTAAATGTTTGGAAAACAGCCACTTGAAGAACTATAGGATGGAGATCGAGATTTATTCTCATCATAAGCAATGTGATTTAGACTAATAGTAATGTTTTTCTATTGTCTTATTAAATTATGCCTGAAGTAAGAAACTGAGAATAATATTTTAAAAGGGACCACCTATCCTGTCCCTAGTGGTTTGGAACAACTAATACCTTTTAATTTTATTACCAAGCAGTAACATGGACACCAGGATAAAGAAGGTTCTTTCCTAAAAAAAATTTTTTTGCACTTTTAGATTTAGGTGACTAAAAACCTGGTGAACCCTACTTTTAAATAAGCTCCTAGAGGAGTCATTCACCTTTAACCATTTAATTTCAAACGCATTCTTAATTGTTATTGAAAGCAAGGAAACACCTTTCAAATCCAGCTAAAATCAAGGATCCTCCAATTCTAAACCGAGCTAAGATTTTGTTTTGTGTAGCTGAGCCCCATCCAAATGCGACAAGCTTCTGACTTAAAAGCAACTGAGGGATTAGGAAAGGTCGTCAGCAAGAGGGCACACTCGAGTGATTCTGGTTAACGAGGTACCTGCTCTCCCTCAGTAGAGGTGGAAAAAGAGTGGCGAGCGGTGAAATGGAGATTGAGTTAATCCAGGCAGACATGCTCAGGACTTGGATGAAGGTACAGACAGAAAGCAAGGAGGAGCTGACAGAAGGGCACTTATGAGAAGAGTCCGGGCGTAGCCTGCCTGTGCAGGAGACACAGGTACAAACGGGCGCTGCCTTCTTTCACTTAGCTTAGGTAGTTATACTTGAGGATATAAATGGACCTAGAATCTTCTGCTTCCCTGGGACACTTCCAATTCATCAGGCTACAAGAGTTGTCCAGGGCCCTTGGGCTCATCATCCAAGAACTGAGGCCAATCATGGATCCAGGCCCATGTTCCTAGGTGCTGGAATTGTGTCCACTCCCACCCCACCAAATTCATATGCTGAAGTCCTAACCCTCACTACCTCAGAAAGTGACCAGATTTAGAGTCAGGGTCTTTGCTGAGGTAATTAAGTTAAAATGAGGTCATTAGCATGGGCCTTAATCCAGCATGACTGGTGTTCTTAGAAGGAGAGGGAGTTTGGACATACACATGCACAGAGGGATGCTGCTGTGAAGATGCAGGGAGAAGATGGCCACCTACAAGCCAAAGTGAGAGGTGCACAACAGATCCTTCCCTCATGGCCTCCAGGAGAAAGCAACCCCGCTGACCTGGATCTCAGACTTGCAGCTACCAAAACCATGAGCAAATCAATTCCTATTGGTTGAGTTGCTCAGTCTGTGGGATTTGTCATGCAGCCCTCACAAACCAATATGCTGGGTTATCCCTACAGAAGGCATGCAGCATGTCTGGGCTTCCCTATATAGCAAGCTGAGAGCCATGGCTGGAAGGAGGAGGCACTTCCACAGTGAATCTCAAACAGAACTGCAGCTGCACAGGGCTGTGGTGGAGGTTCCCAAAAGAAAGATACGCAAAGTGAAAGAATGGTTCAGCATGTCATATCTCCTAGCAGGGACTGGGTAGGCAGGAGGCTCCAGACTTACTTGGGAGACATGTACCCTAAGGGTACTCACATCCTGGGTACCACAGGGTACCAATGGTTTTTTGACTGATTTGGTCAAGGTTACTTAAATAGTGCACACTTTATAGTTGAAAGGCGAAGATTCAATCACACATGTTTTTCTAAAGAGATGAGCAACTGTCCAAAGGTGACTAGTGGCTTAGTAGTAACTCAGATGCAAGAAAGAAAATGCTCATCCTATCGGGAATGTTCCTATGAACACATATAACCAGAAACAGCAGAATGGCCCTGCCTCTGAGGAAGTCCCAAATGCAGTCTGGCTGCTGCCTCTAAGCTCCAGAGTTTGCTTGGGTAGCCTTTTCAAACCCAGAAAATCATTTTCTGGACAATATCTATAACAACATGAGAGAAGGCCTTTCCAGAAGGACAAGAAGTACTGAAAAATCCTAGTTTATATATCAAAACACATGTACATCTTAAATATAGACAACAAAACATAACTGCCCAAATACATTCATGGGAATAAGGAGAAAAGGCAACCATTTACAAGGTGTGATTTGAAGGACATCCCCCACCCCAAGAAAAATCTCAAAATTATTTTTCTATCGAGCCTACCACAGGGCTAATATTTGCATCATTTATGTTTCTAGAAGATTCATCATCATAGATAAAAAATACACGCACATATCTCTAGGAAGGAAAACACCCATCAGTAGCTGTTATCACACCCCATGATTATTTTATCTGACTCACTGGCACAGCAGCGCTCTGATGAAATGAGGTAAGAGATAATGACTAGGGAAGAAAAAGGAGGTGAGGCCTGGAACCACTGTCGGGAAAGCAGGGCCGGGTGGAGGGATGTGGTAACCAAGCCCAGCATCAGTGGGGCAGGGAAAGAGTATCAGAACCTGACCCAGGTTAGGAGAAAGCACAGTGCAGCAGCCTAGCAGTGGGTAAAGGTGAGTGATGGGTGGGGGACTATGCTGAGAAGTGAAGTCAGGGGCTGAGTTTGACAGTTTTGTCTACAGCTTCCCTACCCCTAGCCACACCAAGGAGGCTGCTTGGGACAGCTTCTCCTCTGCGTTGATCACTCAGTGCACTTCTTCTGAGTCTTGGCACATCTGGGTACTGCTCTGGGTACTGTGCTTGTAGAAATACTTCCTTGGAGTAGTTCTCTCAGGAAGTTTGTCTCCATGTACCTAGAGCTGTAAAACTTAATAACCTCCTTCCAAGGAAGTAAAGAACATGGATGGCATCTAAGAAAACTTAAAAAAGAATTGTACTATCAAATCTAGTGCCCATACCTACAAGTGAAATGCTTTTACTACTCAGGGAACTTTAATTCACTAAGGAATCAAAATGTCATCTTTTAAAAAATCTGCCAGACCCTTTGTATGCAGTTTGAAACTTCCAGCAAAGACCGGTATTGAAAATGCTTTCTGTGGAAAACTGGCTTCTGTCACGCAGCGGAGAGTGGTGATTCAAAGGGTGGTTTTCTTGGTGATTTGCTTTTTTAAAATTTCTGAGGTAAGTGATACAAACCTCCTCTTCTTCCCAGTCTATCAAGTCCCAATCATAAGCAATTACTGCTCGGCGTCTTTTCCAAAATTCCAGGAAAACTGTTGCTGGAACAAGCAGAGAAAGACAAAGATATTTTCAAATAATAGTAAAATAGTGCTATATTCACTGTCGCTGAATAATAAAGCCATGGAAGAGAATGACAGTTGCATGTGTGAGCATCCTCGCTAGACCTCATTGAATCAGGACCACTTTCTGAGAATTATTGACCTTGTGTAAAACATAAGATTTCACTTGGAATTAAATTAAGCTGGTTTGCAGGTGTAGGCAGAACAAAGTTATCAGAATGACAAACCTTCTGGGATGTAAGGATACAGAAAACTGGGTTACCAACATCTTTCCAATTGATAGGGTGTTTATTTTTAAAAGCAAAGGGTAGGAAGGGGCAGAAAAGCAAAAATAAAACTTAGCAGTTCAAATGTATTTGATTGGCAGTGATTTCCTGTCCTTCAAATGCTTCACAGTAAAATCTACATATGATTTTTTAAGGTATGTATTTAAATATATTTTAATATATATTTATTTTAATATAAATATTACTTTCATACTCATATGAAATTAATATGTTTGAAGAACATGCACCTACACCTTCTGAATGCTTTATCCAACAGTGCCAGTTAAATTATAATAATATTAAATTTGGGGACTTATGCTTCTCTTTTGTCTTGAATAAAAGCATGATTCTGTTCTATTATTCTCAGTATTTGATTACATGGCAGAGACTAACAACTGTTCTCTAAAATCCATCCTTGCTTTCTTCCACAGTACAAGAATTGTTGCTGAGACCATGGCTGTTCAACTATACTGTATTTCCCAGTTATCCTTGAAGTTAAATACAACCAAGAACCCCGGGTGAACCAGTGAGATCATTCAAATGACGATGAGATCTGGGAACATGGCAAACAACTCTTTTGTAAGAACATAAGCCCCTGAATGACCACATGGGGCTTACCTCACACTTTTACGAAGAGAGAAATCACTTCTGGGTTTTTATACCACTGAATGATGTGAGGTGTTTGTGTTAGAGTGGCCTGACCTTACCTTAGCTAATATAGACACTTAGCAAAGGAAAGGAAAAGAGACAGATTTCACTTGGTCACTGGGACACTGCATTGAAGGCAGGAAGATATAGTAACCTGTGTTTCATTTCCCTTACAGATCTTAGATAGAACAATCTTGAGCAACACTATTGAGAACTTTATTAATTTTACTTACAAGGTAAAGTTTTGCATACTTTTTCCTCCCCCTTTTCTATCCTCCTCTCCACCCTGTGGGTTAGGTTATTACCTAACCTTCCCACAAGGGAGGTTCACTTGAGGTGTCAATGCCAATCCCAAATAACAGTCCTCTCACAACATTAGTTGACACAGTAGGAGAATCTGAGTCTTCTGCCCTCTCAACATAGGTAGGATCAGAGTTAGCGTTCAGGTAGAGTAGTGTTTAAATACAGCAATTTCTCCTTATCCATTGACTATATATCCTAAAATGCCCAGAAGATGCCTGAAACTGCAGATGGTATCCAACCCTCTCTATCCTACACGTTTTCCTATTCATTCTTACTGTAGAACCTCAGCAACCTCAGCACATGTTTCTTTTTTGTATTAAGTTGAGAATTTTCACCTTTTCACTTAAAGGAAACACTTTTCAGCATCTCTTTGGCACATCCAAATTGCCAACATCACTAGTATTACACTGGGGCTGTAATTAAGTACCATCATTAAGTAAAATAAGGGTTACTTGAACACGAGTACTATGATACCATGACAGTTGATCTGATAATTGGGCTGGCTACTCAGTGACTAACAAGCAGTTGGGTAGCAGTGGGTAGCATTTACAAAGTGGATATGATGGACGAAGAGATGATTCACATCCTGGGGAAGATGGAGCTGGACTGTGTGAGATTTCATCAGGTTACCCAGTTTAACAGTTTGAAACTTATATTTCTGGAATTTTCCATTTAATATTTTTGGGCCATGGTTGACTGTGTGGGTAACAAACATGGAAAGCAAAACTGGATAAAGGAGATTACTGTACCAGGACACTCTTGGCTCAGAATCATACACAACTGAGGATATTGTCTCATACAACTTATAAGGGACATGACACAGAATGTTCTGCAACTCACACTCTAATCATTTTCTTAAACCGAACAATTATTGCCAATTCCAAACAAATCTGTAGCATACTTCTATGCCACAGATATTTACTAAAAACATTTCTTATCCTCCTAAGCAGAGTTAGACTACATTTCCCAGCATTTATTCAACTAGATATGACCATGATCCAAGTTTTGGTCAAAGGAAAGAGAGTAGAATTGATGTAAGTCATTTTTGGCCTGAAGAATTAATTAGGCCTCTCTGAGTTCCCTTTCTACTTTTGCTGTATAAACAGAGAGGACTCTGAGTATTCAGAAGAGGAAAGAGCCACAGGATGGAAGGAAGCTATCCTTCTATAGGAATGACCATATGAAAAACTGCCTGCCAACCAAGACTACCTGATTGGATTCTAATGAATGCCAGGTTTGGGGTTCTGTATATTACAGAAGCTAACTTTACTCATCCTAACTAATGTGAGTTTCTTTCTGGAAAACACAGCCATGGTTAGCAGCCTACAAATAGGAAGGGGGAAAATCCCAACTGAGTTACTGTCTTTCATCATCTCACTAAAGTATTTAGAGAGTTGTATATAGAAAAACTCTCCTCTCGGATAATATCATAAGTTCCATGGCAAGGTTGAAATGCTGTACTTCTTAATTATTATCACACAGCTAGGAAATGACAGAGCTGAGATTTGGTTCTGATTTGTCAATGTCTTAACTACTAGTCTGCACTCTAATCTGGGAACTCAAATTTCCACTGAAGTGAGAAGAGTCTAAAAGAAAGACAAAGCCCACTCTTCCAGCCACATGGCGGACACTTTGCTGAAACTGGTAATAAATACAAAAGGATTATGTCCCAGGGTTGTAGGTTCATTGTATGAGCCTGGCATTTACTCTCTATCCTTCCCAGGGATCTGTAATTTTCTTCCAGGGGGCTGGAAAAGCCCACACTTATTCCCAAAGTTGTTAGGAATACAATGCTACCAATTTTTGCCGACTGGGAACACAATAGGTTTTGAAAGGCTTAATTTGATTCTTTATATTGAAAATGACTTCTCTGCTAGTCCAGAGGAGAATTATGTCTAATTCTAGAAAATAATTGTAAAGGCATTTTTTCTTATTTTGAAAAACTGAGAGGCTTAAAGGCCCTATAGTCTAACTTTCTCCCTTAATTTATCAAAAGATTATGTTCCATTTTTTTGTACAAAAACAAGAATCCCGTCTTTGCCAGTGATAAAATGGGCAGTACCTATGTAGAGAAAGGATGATTTTTATTTCAGAATGATGAGCTACTGTCTGGTGACTCAGCATTTTCAGAAACTGGGTCATGAGAATTCTCTTACTTTCTTTTTTATAAATTTTATTTTTTTTATTGGTGCATTGTAATCATACATCTTGATGGGTTTCAGGGTGATAGAAGTATACATGCACACATCAGTCAATTAGCCCTCTCCCAATTCCCACCCCCTTTCCCTCCTTCTCCTGCTCAGCATAGTAGTTGACTTTGATATATTTGTGTATGTACATCCTGAGCATTAGGGTGTTTCCCTCTTCTCCCTCCCATCTCCCTCAATTAGGTCACCTTCTTTACTCGTCTGAGGTTTTCTCCATCTTTGTCTGGAGTCCCTCCTATGCCCTGTTCTCCCTAGCTTCTACATATTAGGAAGAGCATCCGACTTTTCACTTTTTGTGACTGACTAATCTCACTAAGCATAATGTTCTCTAATTCCATCCATTTCCCTGAAAATGGCATAATTTTGTTCGTGATGGCTACATAAAATTCTAGAAGTAAGATTCTCTTACTTTCTAGGAAATGAGAATGACTTAATTCACATACATAATCATTTTCCTATCAATACACAAAACAAAACACTAGTTTGGCAGAATTTGATCTCGTGTAAGAGATTATAAGATATCCTGACATGAATCCAGTCTCTCAGGGTGTGCTATGTAATGGAGTAAAGAAGATTGATTAATCAAGCAGAAAGAAGCAGTGCTTAAGACTCAAGACTTGCTCCCTTCTTTCCATTCACGTAACAATTACTCATTGCAATTATTGTGTTCTTTTGAAGTGTCAAGTATTTTGCTAGATGTGCTGATTTCAATAATGGAACAACATATGATGACTAATTTGGGTTTCTAAGTATCCTGACACAGAAAAACAGTACTCTAGATCGTCATTATGAAATGCCCTTCTCCACCGCACCTTGTATTTTCACGGTCTGTATGATGCACTGGTGTTGGGAAGGTTTGGAAGAGGAGTCTGTTTCCCCAGCTTGAATTAGCTCTGGATATTCCAACAGGGTTTCTGAACTGGTGATGCTGAGAAAACACCACAGGTCATCGGAGTTTTCTTAAGGAAACACAGTTCTCTGGGACCCTCTTTGAGGGTAGGCTTCCCTTCAGTCAAATGTCATCAAACTGCATCAGCCTGAGGACTTTGGCTTGCACCCATGAGGGGTTAACTGCTACGGTGTGTTGAAAGAACTCTTCTCAGCACTGGACAAGAGACAGTGCAGGACTGTGATCCCCGAGAGAGAGGAAAAAAGTGAAGTGAGCCTGAGGTCGCTACCAATTCATTGCTTAGAGGCAGTTTCCAGACTACAATTCAGGCAGGGGAACCCAGTGTTCTCACTGAGTAGGGGAGACAAAGGTTGGAGGGGGTAGGCTGGGTCAGCAAGAATTTGTGAGGTAGAGTACCAGAGAGGTGGGAACTACACTGAGAGAAAGTTCTAGACACCAGCAGGGAGGTCCCCTCTACTCTTGACATGCAGGAGTAAAACTGCTTGCTGCTTACAAAGTAAGCTTTGGAGTTCATAGAGAAATGAGAGGAGTCCATGATCCTACTTGTCAGAGGAGAGATGCTGTAACACACAGGGCATCACAAAGGTCATGCCTTGGGAATGGGGCTCTAGACCCACCCTAATAAGCTCAAAACAAGTCTCAAAGATCAAACTGATCTATAAGTAAGTTGACTGCATGCCTGAACAAAGACCAATTCTAAAGAGACATGACAAAACCCAGTAATTATTGCTTTCTAGCACTTAATAAAAAATTATCAGGCATGTAAATAAGTAGGAAAGCAGAACCTATATCCAGAAGAAAATTCAATCCACCCCAGACTGATAGCTCACAACTGACAGAAAACACAGAATGAGGATGGTGAAATAATTATTATAAATATGCTTCACATGTCAAGAAGGTAGAGAAAAACATGAACACAATGAGGAGAGTAACGACCATATAAAAGACCCAACTGATTGGGATCTGAGATGAAAAATGTGAATCGAAAGACATACTAGGTAGCATTAATAGAATATTGAATTTTTCAGAAGAAAAATCAGTGAACTTGAGGATGAATCAATAGAAATATACAAAAAAAGCACACAGAATACAAAGATAAAAAGGGCTGGAAACATGTGAACAGAGCCTAAGTAACTTGTAGGACAATAGTGAGTGGTGTAGCATACATGAGATTGAAATATAAGAAAATAATGAAGCAGGAGAAATTTCTAAGTTTGATGAAAATTGTAAACTCAATAATCCAAGCAGCTCAATGAACTCAAGGACAAGAAACATAAAAAAAAAATGCCACTAAGGCACATTTCAAACACATACCTGAAAACTAGTAAAAAGGAAAAAAAAAAACTTCAAAGCAGAGGGGAAAAAGAGATTTTATGTAGAAGGGAATAAAGATAAGAAATATGGACGACACCATGTCAAAAACATGCAAGCCAGAACACAGTGACATGGCTTCCCAAGCAGGGCTTTTGAACCTTAACACAACTGAAGTTATGTCAAGTGCTGTAAAACTCTAAGTCATTATTATAAGTCTGCATCATTACATCCCACATGCAAGTGGTACTTGATCCTCACCTGTAGATGAGAATGCACAAACAGAAATGTCAGGTGATTCCCCTGAAGGGACTCAAAGAGGCCACCAGACTCCAGGAGATCCAAGATTATAACCTTAGCCTCTAGAGCAGTATTTCTTAACTCCAACACTGTTGGCATCTTAGACCAAGATGATTCCTTGTTGTGGTGGAAGCTGCTCTGTGCACTGTGGGATATTTACCAGCATCCCTGGCTCCTATCCAATAGATGCCCGTGCACTCTCTCCTCCTACTTAGGACATCCAAAAATGTCTCTTGACATTGCCCAATGTCTCCAAAGAGGCAAATATCACTCTACATTGAGAATCTCTAATCTCAAGTGTTGAAAGAACAAAACCTCTGCCAACCTAGAATTCTATATGCAGCAACAACATATTTTAAAAATTAAGGCGAAATAAAGATATTTTAAACCAAAAACTGAGAAAATTCATACCAGCAAACACACATTATAAGGAACTTTCAAGAAAGTTTTTCAAGCCGAAGGAAATGATACCAGAGGGAAATTTGGATTAATAAAAAGGTATGAAGAACACTTAGTAAATATGTAGGTAAATATAAAATAATTTCCCTCACTTTAAAATTTTTTTTTTTTTTTTGCGGTACCAGGGATTGAACCCAGGGGCGTTCTACCTCCGCGCTACACCCCCGGCCCTATTTTTTATACTTTATTTTGAAACCGGGTCTCACAAAGTTGTGGAGGGCCTCACTAAGTAGAGAGAGAGAGAGAGAGAGAGAGAGAGAGAGAGAGAGCTGAGACTGGCCGCGAACCCGGATCCTCCGGTCTCTGCCTCCCAAAGTACTGGGATTAAAGCATGCGCCACCATGCCCGGCAATTTCCCTCACTTTAATCTCTTTAAAGATAATTATCTGCTTAAAGCCCAAATAGTAACAATGTATTGAGAAGTTTATAACATGTATGGAAGAAAAATAATGACAGCAGAAGTAAAATATATGACAAAATAGTAGTAAAATATATAACAATGACAACACAAAGGACCAAAGGCGGAAGGAGAATATAGCTTTTTTTTTTTTTTGCGGTACCGGGGATTGAACGCAGGGGCGTTCTACCTCCGCACTACGCCCCCGGCCCTATTTTTTATACTTTATTTTGAAACCGGGTCTCACGAAGTTGTGGAGGGCCTCACTAAGGAGAGAGAGAGAGAGAGAGAGAGAGAGAGAGAGAGCGTTGAGGCCGCGAACCTGGATCCTCCGGTCTCCACCTCCCAAAGTATTGGGATTACAAGTGTGTGCCACCACACCTGGCTTAGAATATAGCTTTTTAATGTGAAATAGTATTATATTATTTGAATGTAGGCTAGGATAAATTAAAAGTTCATGTTAAAAAATCTTTGAATGACCACTATAAGACCAGTATAAATAAAGATGTAGATCTAAAAAGTCAATAGTGCAGGAGAAGTTGAATCACGAAAATATCCAATTAACCCAGAAAGAGAAAGAAAAAGAATGCAACAGAGACAAATGGGACAGATATAAAGCAAACATATTTAAATCAAGTATATTAATTACCTTAAATATAAATGCTATAAACATTTTCATGAAAAGGCAGATATTATTAGATTGGATTAAAAGAAGCAAAACCTTATAATTGCCAAAACCTTACAAATGCCCAAATCCCACTTCAGCCAGGAATGGTGGTACATACTTGTAATCCCCAGGACTTGGGAGGCTGAGATAGGAGTATCATAGGTTCAAGACCAGCCTCAGCAATTTAGCAAGATCCTCAGCAATTTTGCAAGACCCTATTTCAAAATAGGGGCTGAAGGTGTAGCTTAGAGGTAGAATGTTCCCTCGTACCATTAACAAAAATAAGGAAAGAAAGAATAGAAAAAAGAAAGACACAGGATATGAGGTCAATACACAAAGTCAACTGGGTTTCTATATAGTAGTAAGGAATAACTGCAAATAGAAATTATAGGAAAATACTATTTATAAAAAGCATGAAAATGTTAAATATATAGGGATAAATTTAACAAAACATATTCAAGACCTATACATTGAAAAATGATACAACATTGCTTAGAGAAATTACAGAACACCTAAATAAGTGAAAAGTTAAATGATGTGCATGAATAGGAATATTTGATATTAACTTTTCAATCTTCCCAGATTGTTTTATCAATTCAATGCAATCCTAATCAAAATATCAACCTTTTTTAGTAATTGAAAAGCTGATTTTAAAATGTATATGAAAATGCAAAGGATCTAAAATAGCAAAATCAATTTTTAAAAAGAAGAATAAGACTTTCAGGCTTATTACACTATAATAATCAAGAGAGTATGTTATTGCCCTAAAATCACAATTATAGATCAAAAAGCATAAAATATGGATTTAGACCCATACATATGTGCCCAGTTGATTTTGACCCCAAAATGCCAAGAAGATTCAGGGAGGAAAAAGATAATCTTTTCAACAAATGGCACTAGAATAACCAGATATCCATATGGAGAGAAATGGATTTGATCATTATCTTCTACCATATACAAAAATCGATTTAAAATAGCTCATGGTCTCAAACATATGTGCTAAAACTATGTACTTTCTAGAAGAAAACATAGTAAATCTTAAGAGCCTTAAGTTTGGAAAAGATTTCTTGAATAAAACACAAAAATCATGAACAGAAAAAAATTAAACTTGAAATATATCAAAAGCAAAAACTCTTGCTTTTCAAAATATACCATTAATAAAATAAAAAATGCAAGCCTCAATCAGGGAAAAATATTTGCAAATATATCTGTGATAAATCACTTTTACCCAGGATATACTGAGAACTTTTTAAACTTAATAACAAGAAGATGAACAATGCAATAACAAATGTGGGCAAACCATGTGAACAAGCATTTCATCAAGGAAGATGTGCATGTTTCAAACAAGCTCACAGAAAACTGTTCAACATCACTACTCATTAGGAAAATGCAAATTAAAGCCACAGATTAATACTATACAGCCATTAGAATGACTGCAATTATAAAGACAGATAATGCCAAGTGTTCATGAGGACATGGAACACCTGGAACTCTCATATAATGCTGATGTGATGTCAAATGGTATGGCCACTCAAGAAAATGATTTCTTTTTTTTTTTTGCGGTACCAGGGATTGAACCCAGGGACGTTCTACCTCCGCGCTACACCCCCGGCCCTATTTTTTATACTTTATTTTGAAACCGGGTCTCACGAAGTTGCGGAGGGCCTCACTAAGTAGAGAGAGAGAAAGAGAGAGAGAGAGCTGAGGCTGGCCGCGAACCCGGATCCTCCGGTCTCCGCCTCCCAAAGTACTGGGATTACAAGCGTGCGCCACCACGCCCGGCAAGAAAATGATTTCTTATAAAGTTAAACACTCATGTATCATATGATCCAGCAATGCCATGCCTAGTTATTCACCCAAGAGAAATGGATACAAAGACTTCTATGAGAATTTACAAAAAAAAAAATAGAAAAGCCAATAATTCCCAGATTTATAATAGCCAAAACTGAATTGAATTCAGATGTCTATTGACTGGTAAGTAGACAGACAAATTATGACATATCCAGGCAATGGAATACTATTCTGTACTAAAAAGTAACAAACTAGTAACATATGTAATAACATACATGGATACCAATAGCATTAAATATAATGAAAGTAGCCAGATGAAAATGCTACATATTAAAGGATTCCATTTTTCTGAAATTCTAGAACAGGTCAAATTACAGTGACAGAAAGCAGGTTGGAGGCTATAATGGACTAACTGCAAAGACGTGAGGAAATTCTGCAGGATAAAAATGTTCCCCATCATCATTCTGATAATTACAAGACATTTGACACACTTATAAAATTACACATTTAAAATTGCTAGATTTTATTGTATGTAAACGATAGCTAAATAAAGCTGACCAAACCTTCTCATAAACCACCACCCAGGCTGGGCGTGGTGGCGCACGCTTGTAATCCCAATACTTTGGGAGGCGTAGACCGGAGGATCCGGGTTCGTGGCCAGTCTCAGCTCTCTCTCTCTCTCTCTCTCTCTTTCTCTCTCTCTCCCTGTCTCTCTCTCTCTCTGCTTAGTGAGGCCCTCCGCAACTTTGTGAGACCTGGTTTCAAAATAAAGTATAAAAAAATAGGGCCGGGGGCGTAGTGCGGAGGTAGAACACCCCTGTGCTCAATCCCCGGTACCGCATAAAAAAAAACAACAACAACAACAACAAAAAAAACCACCACCCAAAGCAAACCACCATCAGTATTGCAACATAATCTTAAATTTTTATTTATATCGGCATCCCTATTTTTATTCATATTTGATATACACGAAACCACACTTTATTTGTAACTTTATATCATAGTTTTAACAATTTTTAAACACAAGCTTTGTGTTATGTTATTACATGTTTTGAAAGAGTAATTTGCTAATGGATGCTTCTAATTTATGTAAATGTTCTTCTTGGTTATTTAGGCTGTTCCCGATTTGTGCCTATTGTAAGTAACTAAAGATAGGAAAACATTTTATGTATAAAGTTTTATTCTCTAACTTAGATCTTTCTGGAAGCCCAATTTTGCATAACATTTTGACGGAACCTGGGCCCTGACTATCATCTCTCCCCACATTGCTGCCAGTCACTTTCCAGTCACAGTTGGTGATGTCACTTCCAGCTTCTAAGTTCAGTCGGCTTTCTGTTGCCTACAGGATGAAGCCCTGGTTCTCAGCTGCACAAATTGCTCGTGAGAAGACACCTCTGCTCTCGACATGTGCTTTGATATGGGTCGAACTGCATCCTCTCAAAAAAAGACATGCTGATAGCCTAAGCCCTAATACCTAAAAATGTGACCTTATTTGGAAACAGGGCCACCGCAGATGTAATTAGTTAAGATGAGGTCATAACTGGTGTGGGCTGGGTCCTTAATCCCGTATGTTTAGTATTATAAGAAGACAGCTATGTGGAGACACGGAGACACAGGTAGAACTTCAGGTGCAGACAGAGGAAGAGACTGGAGTGAAGCATTTGCAAGCCCATGAGTGTCAAGGACCACTGGTCAGCACCAGAGTCTAGGAGAGCGGCATGGAACAGATCCCTCCCCGAGAGCCCCCAGAAGGAATCCACCCTGTCAACACCTTGGTTTTGGACTTCTAATCTCTGGCACTGTGAGAGAAAAAACTGCTCTTGTTTCAAGCTACCCAGTGGTGGCATTTTCTTACCGCAGCCCTATGAAACCAGCACACATCACGCCCCTATCACACTGAACGTGCAGCCCTTCCTTTTCGGAGCACTGCTCACACTATTCTTAGCTTAGATGTTCTCCACGCTTTACCCCAACCCCATTTCTCTGCCTGGCAAAGGTGAGACTTGTTTTCAGAGTCTCCCCAGTGAAGCTTTTCTGCTTTTCCTTTTTAGAATGTTTTTCAGTGCAATGTAATTATACATCCTAGTGAGATTCAAAGTGATGCATTCATACGCGCATACAACATCCCTTGGTGAGTTTCCCTCCGCGTTTCACCCTGCGGCCCACCTCCTCCCTCCCGGTACATGCTAGTGAGACTGGTAGCGACACCTTCCTCTATGAACATAACATCATTTGGTCTCTTTCCTTCCTCAAGTCTCCTTTTCCCCTTCCCTTCCTCCCTCCCCCAAACCCCTTACACTATTCGACTCGCCTCTCTCCTTATTTTCATGAAGTCCCTTTTCTTTTCTCTTTTCTCTCTAGCATCTGCATATCTGTTTCTAATTTTGCCTCACGAAGTTGACAACATGGAAGCTTGAACTTACCTTGTATTATAAACTCTCCCTTAACATGCTACAAGATTTTTGAGAGCAGAGTTGGTATCATTTCTGTATACATGGTGCTCAGTGATAACAAATATGCAGTCTGCTGAGATAATGAGGTCTTAATCAACATGCCCCCTAGAAGGGGCATGACCTGAGACACATTTTGTAATGACTCTGAAGTTAGGCAGACCAGCTCTCGATTAAAATTCAGGCTCCATCACTCATTGGCTACTGACTAATCTTGGGTAAGCTGCATAATTTCTTTTTTTTTTTTTTTTTTGCGGTACCGGGGATTGAACGCAGGGGCGTTCTACCTCCG
>PVJS01031100.1:0-23641 GCA_004027185.1 Glis glis | reverse complement strand
AGCTGAGGCTGGCCGCGAACCCGGATCCTCCGGTCTCCGCCTCCCAAAGTACTGGGATTACAAGCGTGCGCCACCACACCCGGCCTGGGCTTTGACTTTCCACTGGGCTCCCCTGGAGTCTCCCCATCTAGCCAGGCATGCAGAGAGCGTATCTCAACCTGTATCCATCCTTTTTTCATTACTGTCACTAAATCCCCGAGGCCGGGTAACTTTATAAAGAGGTCATTTTGGCCGGTGGTTTGGAGGTGCAGTGTTGAGAGGCTGTGTTTGGTGAGGGCCTTGTTGCTGGCGGGGTCCTGAGGTGGTGCGGAGCATCCTACAGCAAGAGACAGGGAGGGCATCCGTACATGTGCCCTCTGGTTTCTCTCCATCTTCTTATAGTCACCACGGTCCAGTCATGGGAGCTTCACTAGAATGACCTCATCTAACCCTATTCACCCCCGAAGCCCCCGCCGCTGAGCACCACCGAGTACTGTTTCCACCTCTTCATCGCAACTCATTTCAACACAGGAGCCTTGCGGGGCACTTGAAGCACGCACTAGCCATATCGCAGCCCCTGTGGCTTTCTCGTTCCCAGGAGCTCCCTGCGGTATTTCTGGCTGGCTTGCTCACCTAACTTGGGCTGCTTCCTGTCACTGTAGTTTTCTGTTTTGTTTTCTTTTGGTGCTGGGGATTGAACCCAGAGGCATTCTACCTCCAAACTACACCCCCATCCCCATTTTATTTTTTATTTGGAAACGGTCTCACCAAGTTGCTGAGAACCTAAGTTGCTGAGGCTGGTCTCAAACCTGCGATCCTCCTGTCTCAGCCTCCCAAGTACTGGGTTTACAGGTGTATGCCACCATGCCTGGCTCCTTATTTTTTATTTTGAAACAGGGTCTCACTAAGTTGCTGAGGATCTTGCTAAATTGCTGAGGCTGGTCTCAAACTGGTGGTCTTCCTGTCTCAGTCTCCCAAGTATTTGGATTACAGGTGTGCACCACCCATGTCCAGCTTCACTGTAGTTTTATATAAATGGAATACTGTGTGTACTCTTGCTTTTTCCCACTCAGCATAACTGAAATTCATCCATGTTGTAATGCCTATCAGTACTTTATTCCTTTTCACTGCTAAATAATATTCCATCATATATACTAAAGTTTACCTGCCGATGGACATTTGGGTTGTTTCTAGGGCTGTCTTTGCACACAGAATTGCCGTGGACATTTGCGTGTAAGTGTGTGTGCGCACATGCTTTCATTTCTCTTGGGTTATGCCTACAAGTGCCGGAGAGCTGGATCATATGAAAGGTTTATGTTTAACATTTTATTATACTCAACTTGGAGTAATTTTAGGTTTACAGAAAAGCTTCAAAGATAGAACAGAAAGTTCAATATACCCCTCACACAGTTTCTGTTATTGTTAGCATCTTACATTACTATCATACAGTTGTCAAAGCTCAGAAACTGACACTGGCCAGGCGTGGTGGCACACGCTTGTAATCCCAGTACTTTGGGAGGCGGAGACCGGAGGTTCTGGGTTCACGGCCAGCCTCAGCTCACTCTCTCTCTCTACTTAGTGAGGCCCTCCGCAACTTCGTGAGACGCGGTTTCAAAATAAAGTATAAAAAATAGGGCCGGGGGTGTAGCACGGAGGTAGAACGCCCCTGGGTTCAATCCCTGATACCGCAAAAAAAAAAAAAAAAAAAAAGAAACTGACATTGGCCTTTTTTTTTCCTCCTGTTGTACTGGGGATTGAACCCAGGACATTCTACCTCTGAGCTCCACCCCCAGCCCTATTTTGTTTATTTTGAGACAGTCTTGTTAAATTAGGGCTCCTGGCTGCATTGGCACATTACTAATGAAGCCCCAGGCTTTGGGTTTCTTCTGTTTTCCCATTAACCCCTTCTTTCCTTTCCAGGATCCAGCGCAGGGTGCCTCGTGCATTGGATTTTCGTGCCTCCGCAGGCTCCTCTCAGTTGGGACACTTTTTCAGGCTCTCCTTGTTCTGTGACCTTGGCATTCCTAAGGAGCCCGGGCCAGGCTCCTGTCTGATGCTCCTCCTGTGGCTGAATCAAAGATGGGTTTGGGGGGCGAACTCCACGGAGGTGAAGCGCCTTCCCAGTGCCTCTCACCAGGGGTAGGTGACACCCACATGGCATCCTGGGTGCCGTGAACCATCACTTGGTGACAGCCGTGTCTGCCAGGTCTCTACTGTAACATCACCATTTTCCCTTCCCCTTCTCTAGACGCCGAGCCCAGCGGGCTGGGAGTTAGTCCAGGTCCTGCAGGGGCGGTTGCATGTGTCACTTGGAGCTCTCCTGTGATGGAGACCTCCTCATGTCGCTCTTGTCTGTGTGAGCACAGATTCCCGCGTGTTTACTTGGGGCATGGCTTCTCACCCAGCACTCCCTTCTCCCGTCCTCGCGTCGCTGCAGCTATGGCCTTCCGGGTTCTTTGAGTGGGGTCCTGGGACGCCCGGCCACCCTTGTGCTTGAGCATTTCCTTCCTGACACTCCCCCGTCCAGCCTTAGAGTCAGTCATTCTTCAAGGTGCGCTGGTCCTCTTACAGAATGGTGTTTTGGAACCAGATCCAGGCACTGGGGGTTCTCATGGCTGCCGGCAAGACTTGTTCCCCGGGAAGGGACAGAGGAAGGTAATACATGTATCTCAACATGCACATACTTATGCATATTTATATAGACAGGAGGCCAGAAACGAGTTCTCACTGGTCTCCGACTCGGCCAGTACCGCAGGGTCCCTCTGGCCTCCACCCTTTCCCGCCTATCGTCCCTCTCCCAGACAGAGCCAGCGCCTGCAGCCGCGGCCGGGTATTGTCTGTGCCCCGTGGCATGCGCGAGCTTCAATGGCCGGCCAGTCCCCGGGTGCGAGTCGCCAACGCCAGTGCAGGCTGCCTGCTTTCCAGTCTCCCGGGCGGCGCCTGCCTCCCACCCTCCAGGGTCTGATTTTCACGGCCGGGCCTCATGGTGACGCACGATGGGCACAGGAAGGAACTTGCTGAGGCCAAAGCGACCCCATGCGCGCGGCCAGGCAAATCCTGACCAGGATTCAGGAGCAAAGAAGCTAGAAATCCGCACCAGCTCGCACGTTTTGTTCTCTGTGAGCAGCAAGCCTGTCCCTGTCTGGAAAGCCAAGGCGCCGTCCCCGCCCTCGGACGCGCGCGGAGCACGGGGGCTGGGAGCGCTCGGCTCCGACCCTCCAGCCGAGCACTAACTGCCTGACTTGCCAGACCTTCCCCTGCACGGCGCAGCTGCTCCCCGGGCCACAGCAAAGGTGAGCCCGCACCGCCATCCTACGCAGCGGTGGCTCTCGAAGCCAAAGAGCGAGCGCGCGGTGCGGAGGCCGACTGCGCAGGTGCAGCGGCTCGGGGTCGGGCGGGGTGGGCCAGAGCAGAGCAGCCGGACTGCCGGGCCTGCCCGACATTGGAGCCACCCCGCACACGGCCTGGCACGTGGCGGGGCCGGGTGCGTGGGGCGGGGCCTGGTACGTGGCGGGGCGGGTGCGTGGGGCGGGGCCTGGCACGTGGCGGGGCCGGGTGCGTGGGGCGGGGCCGGGCACGTGGCGAGGCCGGGTGCGTGGGGCGGGGCCGGGTGCGTGGGGCGGGGCCTGGTACGTGGCGGGGCCGGGTGCGTGGGGCGGGGCCTGGCACGTGGCGGGGCCTAGTACGTGGCGTGTGGGCGGGGTCTGGCACGTGGCGGGGCCTGGCACGTGGCAGGGCGGGTGCGTGGGGCGGGGCCTGGTACGTCGTGCGTGGCCTGGCACGTGGCGTGATTGGGCACGTGGTACGTTGCCGGGTACGCAGGCGCAGTGCCTTCTGCTTCAGGCCCGGGCTGTGGCGCCATGAGGCGGTTGCGCTGGCAGGTGGTGGCCGCGGCGGCCACGGGTTTGGCCCTGGCCCTGGAGGCGCTGCCCTGGCTGCTGCGCTGGCTGCGTGCCGGGCGGCAGCGGCGGCCGCGGCGCGAGGTGCTCTTCTTCCCGTCGCAGGTGACGTGCACCGAGGCCCTGCTGCAGGCCCCGGGTGCGGCCCGGCCCCCCGCGGGCTGCCCGTGCAGCCTGCCCCACGGCGAGAGCTCGCTGAGCCGCCTGCTGCGCGCGCTGCTGGCCGCCCGTGCCAGCCTCGAGCTCTGCCTCTTCGCCTTCTCCAGCCCGCAGCTGGGGCGCGCCGTGCAGCTGCTGCACCAGCGGGGCGTGCGCGTGCGGGTCGTCACCGACTGCGACTACATGGCCCTCAACGGCTCGCAGATCGGCCTGCTGCGCAAGGCGGGTGAGCACCGACACCGGGGGCCTTATGAGGGCAGGAGGGGGTTTTGTACGGACAAAATGGAGCCTCTGTCCCCACCAAAGTCAAGCCGACCGGGTGGGCACAGGGGAGGCCTGTGGCCCTGTGCTGAGTATGTTCCCAGCGAGGAGAGGCATTCTGGTGGAATTCCTAGGGGCAGGTGGCCCCCGGGCTCCCACCTATGCCCTGGCGTTGTCCTTGAACACGCTGGGGGTTAGGGTGTGCCTGGGCAGAGTTGGGCTGGGTCGCCCTGGCCTGCGCTTTCTGTGACTGTTGTTACCTGCGATGAATTTGGCTCAGCCTGGCAGGATTCAGGGAATGGAGAGCAGAGCTTAAAAACGACGGGGCTGAGGCAGGAGAATGGCAAGGAGAGGCCAGCCTGGGCAATTTAATGAAATCCTATCTCAAAAAGGGCTGGGGATGTAGTTGAGTAGTAGAGCACCTGCCTAGCATGTGCCAGGCCCCAGTCTACGAAAGAGAGAGGGAGGGAGGGAAGGAGGAAGAAAGAAAAAGAACACCCTTTGTATGCCCAACCAGTGGCAGCCGGCAGACTCTGAGCCACTCTATGTGCCTGTCATCCTGCTGGCAGAACAAGGTGGCCAGGGTTTGGCTTCAGCTCATGGGGAAGAGGTGTTCACCCATACACTAGTGAGTGTAATGCTGGGCTCCAGAAATGAATAAAAATTATCTTCGAAAAAGTGGAGCCAGCCAGGCGTGGCAGCGCATGCCTGTAATCCCAGTACTTGGGAGGATGAGACAGGAGGATCAAAGGTTTGAAGCCAGCCTCAGCAACATAGTAAGGCCCTCAGCATTTTAGCAAGGCCCTGTTTCAAAATAAAAAAGAAAATCGGAGCTGAGTGTGGTGGCATATACCTGTAATCCCAGTACTTGGGAGGCTGAGATAGTATTACAGGCTTGAGGTCAGCCTTAGCAAGTAGTGAGACACTTACCAACCTAGTGAGACCCTGTTTCAAAACAAAAAATAAAGAGGACTGGGGATATATATAAGAGGTAGAATGCCCCTGGGTTCAATTCCCAGTCCCTCCCACAAGAAAAGAAAAAAAATTGGGCTGGTGATGTAACTTGGAGGTAGAATTCCTCTGGGTTCAATTCCCAGTACCCCCCCCCCACACACACACACAAAGTAGAGCCAAGCCGGGAGTGGTGGTGCACGCTTGTAATCCCAGTACTTGGGAGACTGAGACAGGAAGATCTGGGTTCGGGGCCAGCCTCAGCTACTTAGTGAAATCCTGTTTCAAAATAAAGAATAAAAAATAGGGCTGGGGGTGGAGTTTGGAGGTAGAATGCCCCCTGGGTTCAATCCCCAGTACCACAAAAAAAATTAAAAATTTTTTTTTTTAAAAAGAAACAAAAAAGTACAGCCAAAGCTGTGCGGTGGCACAAACCTAAAATTCCAGTACTTGGGAGGCTGAGACAGGAGGATCGCAGGTTTGAAGCTAACCCCAGCAACTTAACATACCTGTTTCAAAGTAAAAAAAAAAAATAAAGAGCCGGGTGTGGTGGTACACACTAATAATCCCAGTTCTTGGGAGGCTGAGACAGGAGGATCGCAGAATCACCGCCAGCCTCAGCTACTTAGTGAGGACCTCCGCAACTTAGACCCTTTTTCAAAATAATGAATAAAAAATAGGGCTGGGGGTGTAGCTCAGAGGTAGAATGCTCCTGGGTTCAATCCCCAGTACCACAAAAAAAATTAAAAAAATTTTTTTAAAAAGGACTGGGACCTCCTACACTAAAAATTACTCAGTGAAGCCAGGTGCAGTGGTCCACACCTGTAATCCCAGTACTTTTTTGTGAGGCTGAGACAGGAGGAGAGCAGCTCATGGTCAGCGTCAGCAACTTAGGCCCTGTTTCAAGAGCTGGGGTGTAGCTCAGAGGCAGAACTCCCCTGGGTTCAATCCCTAGCAAACACACACACCCACACCCACCCTCCCCAGTCCATACCCTCTGCCTTGTGGTCCTCTGTTAATCCCCCTGCCTTAGTGTGTTGGTCTGCATGTTCTTGCTGTGTGTTAGCTCTGCACCAAGAGTAAACCTTGGATGTCTCCCGATCATCCAGGCACCCAGCAGAACCGCACCTGTGGGTGCATCCGTCTGACTTAGTAATTCCAGTGGCCACAGTGTCGGACACAGGCAGTGAGCCCATGGGAAGAGCCAGGCTCATGGTGGTCTCACTGCCCCCGTTCACCCGCACAGCCACGGGCCGCCTGCTGCGGGGGAGCCTTTCCAGGAGTCAGGCTGCACTCCAGGTGGGAAGGGCACCCTGGCCCTCTGCCAAGCTCAGCGCCTCCGCTGGGGCAGAGTTGGAGGCACCGTCTAAGTATCGAGGAGCGTGGATTCCTTCAGGCTCACACAACTCTACTTAGTTTTTAGAGAATTGTAGCATCTCGGGTTTGGAAAGAACCAAACTCCCATCCAAGGCTGGACTCCGCTGGCGGCTTCCCGGCCACGCCTGGGCTGACTCCAGCTTGTCCTTCAGTGTTTGTCCACTCAACAGTGCGAGTGCCAGTGTTTGCCAGGGCCAGGTGCTGGGGACACAGTAGTGACCCTGGCCAGGCCCCTCTGGGGAAGCCCGCTAAATCAAGTACATGTACAGATGTACAGGTTTACATCTGTATACTCGTACTGGGGGTTGAACCCAGGGTGTTCTACCTTGAGCTACACTCCAGCTTTTTTTTTTTTTTTCGGAACTGGGGATTGAACCCAGGGGCATTCTACTTCCGAGCTACACCCCCGTCCCTATTTTTTATACTTTATTTTGAAAGCGGGTCTCATGAAGTTGTGGAGGGCCTCACTAAGTAGCTGAGGCTGGCGGCGAACCCGGATCCTCCGGTCTCCGCCTCCCAAGTACTGGGATTACAAGCATGCACCACCACACCCAGCTTCACCCCAGCTCTTGAAACAGGGCCTCACTAAGTTGCTGAGGCTGGCCTTGAGAGCCTATGATCCTCCTGCCTCAGCCTCCCAAGTACTGGGATTGCAGGTGTGCACTACTGCACCTGGCTTCAATGAGTGAATTTTAGTGTAGGTCCCAAGTACTGTATGGGAGATACATACTTTTGAATGCACTCGTTCATCTCAGACCCCAGTTTAGCTTGGATGTCCTGTTTTCACTGGGTGAATCTGGCAATCTGATTCCGAGGCAGCCTGTCAAACTCTTCTATAAAACCTTTCTCTAAGGGTGTCGCTCAATGGGCAGCTGAAGATGGCGCAGGCTGTGTTCTGGGGCTGGTGCCAGGAGAACAAGACAGAGGAGGCCCCTTGCCCTAGAGCAGGAGGACGGGGAATAGGCAGAAGGAAGCCCAGTGGGTCCTTGGGGAAAGAACAGGGTGGGGTGGAGGCCCGGGTCAGGGTGGAAAGCCCCGCGCAGCCTGGGAAGTTTGGGCCAGTGTTAGCAGGCGAGCTGGGCTTCACTCTCCGCACACCTAGCCCCCCTCGTCCTGAGCTTGTCCCGGGCTTGTCCCTTCCACCGCCCAAGCAGCTGCTGTGGGAAATGGATGCTGCCCGGTCCCTGCTGTATCCCCTCGGACCGCACGTCCCTCCTGGGACAGCACCGTGGGGAGGCACGGCAGGCCCTGCAGTGAAAGGCTGCCTCCCCTCAGGTATCCAGGTGCGGCACGACCAGGACCTGGGCTACATGCACCACAAGTTCGCCATCGTGGACCAGCGGGTGCTCATCACCGGCTCCCTCAACTGGACCACACAGGCCATCCAGAACAACCGGGAGAACGTGCTGATCATGGAGGACGCCGAGTACGTGCAGCTGTTCCTGGAGGAATTCGAGCGGATCTGGGAAGAGTTCAACCCTGCCAAGTATAGCTTCTTCCCGCACAAGAAGCGAAGTCGCTGAGGCTGCGCCCTCCCTCCCGCCCCCACTCAGCACAGACTTGAACTGGAGAATGTTGGGGTTACACGGGGCTCTTGTCAGGTCAGCTGTCTTTTCCGGCACCAAAGTAGGTTTGGCTCCGGCCGCTGCGGCCGCTCTTGGAACTGGCTGGGGCGCCTGCGTTAGACTCCAAGCTGCGGGGAGGCAGGAGCTGGAAGTCTGCTGTGGCCGGCTGGGCCAGCTCAGCCCTTTGGCATGTCCCGAAGGATCCGCTCCCGCTCTGAGCCTTTCCCAGCACGGCTCTCCACTGTGCGCGGCCCGGCTCTGCAGTTGGGGGGGTTGGGGGGCGTCTTAGAGCAGCTGCGGCAGGTTTGTCTCGGGCAGCTTCCTGGCATCACGGAACAGGTGTGTGGGACAGCGGGGGCCAGGAGCAGGGTGCTTCTATGCTGTGCTTTTAATTGTGAACATCCTCGTGTTCAGGGCGTTGCATGTTTAGAAGTGTTGCACGTTTAGAAGTGACCTTGTTGCATGTTTAGAAGTGACCTCACCCGCGGGCACTTGGGAGGCTGAGACAGGAGGATCACAGGTTTGTGGCCAGCCTCAGCTACTTAGTGAGACCCTCAGCAACTTAGTCCCTGTTTCAAATAAAAAAAAATCGGGCGGGGGGGGGTAGCTCAGAGGCAGAATGCCCCTGGTTCAATCCCCAGCACCGCACACACAAAAAAAGTGACCTCACCTTTAACACCCGTGGACACAGCAAATTCAGTTTTAGTGCATGGTACTGGGTGGTGACTTACCTAGCCCTGTGTAAGCCGAGGTGAGGGGCCGGTTCCAGATGCGCACCTGCACATCTGTGTTCTCAGCTTGGGGCTTTGACTCACAAGTAGAGAACAGGTTGTTCATACACAATTGTGAAATGTTTGGCGTTACCTTTTTATAATGCCTGTCTTACATGCAGGTAGCTTGAATAACACCTGAAGCTGCGGTTTTGCAGTCCTCCTTGCCTGTGTGTCTAAGCAGATGGGGCCCGTCCTCCCCAGCTCAGCACCGCCTTTCCCCCTTTGAACATTACCTTTGACTCAGTGGACTCGAAGTTTTTTAAGAATGTAAAGGAAGCTGTGAAGTGTAACACACCCAGAAGTGCTCACGTTAAGGTTGAGTGTGTTCCTGCCCGGGTCTGTGAAGCCCCAGCGTGTTCTGGAGGGAGAATGGCTCCTTTGAATAAATCCGTGCTGGTTCTGGAATGCTGCGTCTTTGCCTTTTGCATCCAGAGAGTGGCTGCTCTTCACTAAACAAGACTGTATGTGTGTGGGGGGATAATGTTATTAGATACCGTGGTCAAGAATGGCAAGACAGCGCCCGGCGTGGGGCGCACGCTTGTCATCCCAGTACTTGGGAGGCGGAGACCGGAGGATCCGGGTTTGCGGCCAGCCTCAGCTACTTAGTGAGGCCTCCGCAACTTAGTGAGACCCTGTTTCAAAATAAAGTATAAAAAATAGGGCCGGGGGTGTAGCTCGGAGGTAGAACGCCCCTGGGTTCAACCCTGGTACCGCAAAAAAAAAAAAAAAAAAGAATGGCAAGGCAGAGGTGCTGCTTGGTACCTCCCAGAGTAGTGTCTTCCCAGATGCCCCGCTCCTTTATGTCTGGGGGAAGGGCAGTTCTCCACCATCTGCTCCCTCACAGGCCTGACCCATGACCGGGAGCCTGTGCGCAGGGAGATGGCGCTGCACCTTCTCTTCCCGAGGCAGGCCACTTGCCCTGGCAGCGTGCGGCCTCCAGGAATAGGATGCACATAAAGCGGCCTACCAGGCCAGCTACAGGGGTGTGGGAAGACTTGGGAAATTATTTTACATCATACATTTAATACAGTAATTATTATTTTCATCATCTAAGCAGCAGAAGGAAATTGAACCTTACAAAAACTTTCAGATCCTAGTTAGACACTCTGAAAAAACTACCACTCCCTGATGAAATACACTAAAATCTCCCTCAAAAGTGGAAGTGGAGGATGAGCTGGGCATGGTGGCACATACTTGTAAATCCCAGTACTTGGGAGGCTGAGACAGGAGGATTGCAGGTTCGAGGACAGCCTCAGCAACTTAGGTTCTCAGCAACATAGTGAAACCGGGTGTTTTTTTTTTTTTTTACTATGTTTCAAAATAAAATAGGGCTGGGGGTGTAGCTCAGAGGTAGAATGCCCCTGTGTTCAGTCCCTAGCACCAAAAAAAGAAAAAAGTGGAGGCTCTTTCCTCTGCCTAGAGCCACCGTGTACAGACGCCAGGGGCCCGGAAGCAGGACGGCAGGGCCACGGGCAGGCCCAGAGCCCTGGAGCAGGACCTTAGGCCAGCCGACAGCAGCCAAGGTGAGCGCGACACAGAGACCCTCGGGGCCGTGAAGGCCACTTAAGCATGTGATCTCGGCTGACACCTGGGACGTGGGTCTGGCTTTGGCTCCAGCTACACCCCCAGCCCTATTTTTTAGTCTTTGTTTTGAAACAGGGTCTCACTAAGTAGCTGAGGCTGGCCACGAACTCGGATCCTCCGATCTCAGCCTCCCAAGTACTGGGATTATGCGCCACCATGCCTGGCTTTATTTTTAATTTTGAAACACGACCCAAGTTGCGGAGGCTGGCTTTGGACCTGGGATCCTCCCGTCTCAGCCTTCCAAGCACTGGGAAAATCCCCCCACTTCAGATGCTCGGGGGGCTGAGTAGCCCCTGGCTGTGACCCAGACACACGTTTTGCACATGAATCAATATCACATTTCATGGCATGCAAAGGGTGATGCAAAAATAGTTTATTATGATAGAGTTCATGTAAAGTTAGGTAATATTTACAAAATAAAAATAGGAAGCTAGCATGTCACACAAAGGAATAAATATTTTGACAAAGTAACACTTCAATTATAGTGAACACTTGATTGCAAACTTTTTAAGAAAAAGCAAGCCTCAAACTGAACCATGAAGTCTTGGACTGTTGGGGAGAGAGGCGGGCGCAGCTCCGCGTGGCCCCGGCCGCCCGTCTGGTGTTGGCTCCAGCGCCTCGGACCCGCACCCCAGCTGCCCGGGAGCGCCGTGCCACCTTCCACCCGGTTCCTGCACGTGTCAGTGCTTTAGTCTGGTGAGCATGCTCTTTTAGTATTAGAACAGAAATTAAACACCAGTTAAAATGACAGAGCCCGTTCTTTGAACACGCTTTATGTGGCTGATAAGTCAGCTCTGCAGAAACCGCTCTGGGCTCTTCCCAGGCTTGTCAGAGCAGACAGGAACCACCGCGTAGCTCACTGCTCTCAGCCAGGCTCCCCAGCAGCGGGGCAGAGACAGCTGAACTGAGACCCGCACCCTGATGGAAGGTGCGAGTGAGAGAGTGAAGTTAACTGTTGAGCCACCAGCACTCTGCGCTTCATAAATACTACACGAGTTAATATCACTTAACTGGTTTTGAATCCTAACATCAGTAGGTAGGTTGTTAATAGTAAAGGTAAACCCTAAAATCCACTTTAATCAAAGTTTTGTGATAGAAACATAACACAATAGTGAATTTAGTGTTCTTTACAATCTATTCCTAGCTAAATTAAATATGTGATGCGACTGACTTGTAAAGGGGAAAGAGCCAAGGGCACGCGGACTGTCGCAGGCTGCAGTGGGCTCCGTGCATCTGAGGACAGCTACATTTCCCAGAAACCTCCTTTCTGTGCGGTGTCTAGGGCTGCACGCTGGGGAAGGCCCCCACCGCGGACGCTGCAGCCCGCGCACCCGCCAGCACGGGATCGTCCCGTTCTAACTCTTCCGGGACTGTTATAAGGTAAGGTGCGTTCCAAGCTTCCGACCTCCAGGGAGTTACATACACAGCCAGGAACGGGGCTCCCGACACCCAGCTGCATCACGTGCAGCAGCCCGCCCCACAAGCGCCCCAACGTGGTCAGACACCAGGACCCAGCCCAAGGGCCGAGAGGCCTTCGGCCACGCTGCCCCACGACAAAGGCCTGAAAGTAGCTGCCCAACAGGGACAGGGTCCCCTCTGTTTCCTGATTCTCCTTGTGGACTCTGAGCGGTTCTACCAAACCAGCTATTACAGAATGCTCCAATGGCGAGCTGTGGATGCGGGTACGGCTACTTTACATACTGTGCACATTCCTTGCGACCATCCGTTAAATGACCAAGGCTTTTAAAAAGATACAACAGTCATAAATCATACTGAGGACACTGGGTGGGCTCAACGCTGCACCCAAAGCTGTGCTCCTTCCCCTTTTAAAAAGATGTTTATATAAGATTCTTTAAAAACCCACACAAACTCACAAAAGTCCCTGCAGTCATTTCTCAGCAATATTTACACTTCTTTCTCTGGGTAATATACAGGAAATTTTGAAGAAAAATACAAACAGCAAACCACACTGTGCGTGTGTGTGGCTGAGCTCTCCGTGCGCATCCCGGGGCCTCTGCTAACCCCGCGCTCTGGCCAGTCTCCTGTAGAAGGAACTGAGACAGCGAGGCGTCCCACTGGAGCAGTGAGACCTGGGGTCGCTTGTGAAGAGCCCGGGGCCACCCGTGTCACCTTGCCTCCCTCCAGCAGATCCTGTGTGTGTCCAACTGTGGAAAGTGCGGCCCGCTGGGAGTCTGCCCCGGCCAGCGTGGCTCCCACGAAGGCACAGGAGTGGCCGCATGGGGCCTGGGGCTGCTTGGCCAGCAGGGACAGTTGGGAGTCAGGAAGACTGCTTGTTGGTGTGGGGGACGCGCTTGCAGACGGGAGTCCTGCTCTGCCCCCTCTGTAGGGAAGTGGCTGGTGGAAGATACAGCCGGTAGAAACGTCCCATGCCACCATCCATCTTGCTTCCTGGCTCGCGCTCTTGGGATTCCTTCCCAGCATGTTCTGAGGTTCACAACTGTATTCTTTTACAAACCCTGATTCTCTGTCCTGAGGCCTGCCCGTGGCCCCGCCCCCGCGGCGGGCCACGCTCTGCTCTGCGAGCTCTCTGCCTTCGGGGCTGGATCCTCTGGGGCACGGCTCTTGCTCAGGAGGCCCCTCGGCTTCCGCGGCTCTGCAGCCACCTGGACGCCCCGCTTCAGGAGCCCAGGCCTCCCCAGGGGCCCGGCAGCCGAGGCACCAGCGCCCACAGCTGGGGTGGACGCACTGACTTGACCAGCAGAAAAGGCCTCGCGGGAGTGTCTGTTCACAAGAGCTGCCCGAGTCGTGTTTGGCGGGCTTGCTTGCAAGTGCGAGCAGATTATGAGTGAATATTTATAATAAGATAATCAAAACTGGGAAGTATGTCCGTTTAAATATGTTCCTGTCATTGCTTGTGCTGGGATCAGCATGAGGCTCCCATGGCGACATGACCCAGTCCACAGCCCCTGCCGCAGACCCAAGGGCATCACGAGCTGCTGCCACCTCTGCATCCCGTCCCTCCTCTCAGGACGCACCTGCCCGCAGGCAGAACGTGCGCCACCGGCACCTGAGCCGCGTGGTCACCCGGCGGCACTCTGCTGTCTTCAGTCTCTGTTGCCTGGCTTGCTCCAGGGAGGCAGCCCCATGAGCAGGACACTCGAGCTGTCACAGCAGTAGCTCTCAGAGTGGCCCAGGAGGGCAGCAGCGGGTGTCCCTCTGCCAGATGGAGCCCTGTCTCCTTTTCTGACAACTTGGCACCCACAGTCCCGGGGACACCTGCCCACCAAACCAGCCCAGACAGAAGGCCTGCTCTCTGGGCAACCGTGGAGCTCTCACCAGGAGGCTGCCGCCACGGGAGTGCAGGTGCCCCCCCAAATGCTGCGCTCAGTTCTTTCCCAGGGATCCCTGAGGTCCAGCCTCGAGGGAGAGAATGAAGAAAAACAAGTAAGCCGCCCCGTCACCTGCGTCATCTGCTCTCCTCCCAAGCACTGCAGTCTGGAGGCCGCGGGGCTCCGCCAGCACCGCGAGCAGGGGTGGGGGCATGCCGGAGCGGGGAGGGAGGGCAGCGGTCCTCAGACGGCAAGGTGAACCCCAGCGCCCGGAGACCAGGCCCGGACAGCCATCCGCACGCTCCTACTGCACACCCCACTCCACACGACATGTTTCCCCGGAGCGCTGCCAACTGCAACGGAGGTTGAAGAGTACTTATTTTTGGTTGTATTGGGGGTTGAGCCCAGGAGTGCTCTACCTCTAAGCAATACCTCCAGCCCTATTTTATCTTGAAACAAGGTCTAAGTTGCTGAGGCTGGCCTTGAACCTGAGATCCTCTAGTCTCAGACTCCCAAATACTAGGATTACAGGCATGTGCCATGGTGCGGGGCTGAGTAGACTTTAGACAGATCAAATTTGCTCATGCTGTTGAACACACGCAACAGCAGCGAGGGAGCGGCAGGCGTGGGTGGGGACTCTTCAAAGTTCATGAACGGGGCCTGAGCCCGCACAGCACCAGTGCATCCAGGGAGGGCCACTGCTGCATCCATTAACTAACCTAGAAACTGGGCAAGGGGACTTTTTAATTTTTTGTTACAGGGGATTGAACCCAGGGGTGTTCAATCCCAGCCCTTTTTCTTTTATTTTTGAAACAGGGTTGGTCTCACTAAATTGCTGAGGGTCTTGCTAAGTTGTTGAAGCTGTTCTCAAACCTGCAATCCTCTTGCCTCAGCCTCCTAAGTACTGGGATCATAGGCATGGGCCACCGCACGGCCTGAACACGAGGGGGTCTCTATGTTGTTAGAGACCATCCAACCATCTCCAGCATTAGCATGAAGGAGGCCACCTGCACGGGGGCAGAGAGCGGGGTCCTCCAGACAGGTGTCGCTCAGGACGGGCTCTGACACGCTGTATCTTAATGGAGTGAAAGGTTTCCTGGGACCAGAATAGAAACCCAACGTAGGAGACCTTCAGGAAGCACCGCAGCATGTTCTGGGTGGTCACAAAGGTCCTGCTCAGACTGCCAGGAAAGCAAGCTTGTCGCACGGTCCACAGCCCGGCTCCCCGCCCCCCGCTGCTCCCGCCGGGCGGCGCTCATGGGTTCCACGTCCTCGGGACTCTCCTCTTCACTTAACACACAGGCTCCTCCTCAGCCTTTGCAAAAGCAACATGCTGGTTTCTTTTCAGAAACGTTTTTAAAAGGCGAACACCTCTGCCCGTGGATGACTGCTCACAGCATCCGCCACTTCCTGCGATCAGTCTCACGCCCCGGGCGCAGGCCAGCAATCCGGCAGCTGGAAGAGACCCGGGCTACTGCGGGGCACGGGAGGGACGAGCCGAGGAAGGAATGAGAGGGGCCGGGGGTTTTGTGCAAGATTTAATAAAAAACAAACAAAAATAGGAATGGTTGCTTTCAACATTTTCCAGGTTGTGAAAGGTTTGCCAGGCTTATCTGGGGCGTGGTTTTAAGCTGCATCAGTGGAACAAATACAAAACGCTGTCCTCCACCCGGGCAGAAGGCGGCGTGTGAGTCCACACACCTGTCCGGGCCAACCCAGAACATTCTGGGCTCTTCTCAGACCCACGGGTGGGTCCGTGGGCGGCCAGGTCCCACCCCTGCACTCTGGGACAGGGCTAGCTTATCGACAGGCCGCTGAGCCTTAATACTGACAGTGAGTGCGCGGGACCACGGGAGGCCTTCTACTCGGGCCCAGTGCTCAAGCTGGACTAACTAGGAGACCAAGGGGAAAAGCTGTGATAAAGACGACGGGGAGTCAGAGCCAAGGCGGCCGGACGGTGCGAGCGGCCCACACGCCAGTCTCTCATGCGTCCACACCCAGTCAGTGACAAGAGCAATGCTGACAAAACCGAGGTGCAGACGAGAAGCCGTTGGGCGCCGCCGGCCGGGTGCGTGCCGGGCCAAGTGGACGCAGCTAGTCTTTCTTCAAGTCCCTGGATTCGAAGAGCTTCAGCCGCTCCTGCACCGTCAGGCCTTCCTTCAGACTCTGGGTGGGGACGAGAGCGGACACGCGTTAAAGGGCCGCGCGCTGCAGGCTGGTCAGCGGGGACGCAGGGCGGGCGGGCCTCTGAGATGAGTGGGCATGCGAGGGCCAGGAATGGCCCGGGAGGTGGTGTTACAGGTGGGATGTGCTTTTCCCCTGCAGAAACTTACTTGAATGATAAAGGAAAACACAAAACAAAACAAAAAAACCCAAAGAAACAAGACCACGTGTTCAGCTCAACTCGGGGCTTAGGGCTCTTTAGACAGGCAGAGATCAGACGGAGGCCCCGCCCTGCAGGTCCCGGAGCCTGGCGTCCCAGCCCTGTCACTGTGCAGAGCCCGCTCTGCATGTGGGTCTGGGCGTCTCTCCAAATGGACATTTTCCTAACTGGGGAACAGAATATTTCTCACTTCCCTCTTAGAGACTCTTCTCAAAGATTACTTTTTCCGAGTGAGAAAAGAAACACTTCTCAGAAAGACCCTCAGCGAACCTCCATGAACGCTGCGCCTGTCTCGGGCGGCCCGGTCCTCAGCCAGCACCCTCACCTTCGCAGTGGGGCGGCCTCCGCAGAAACACACCGGCGCGAGTGGTGTGAAGCTGCCTGATGGCCGCACGCCCTGGCAGCCCGGGCCCGGCCTCGCCCGCACACTCCGCGTGTCGGTGCTACACAGGGCGGGGCGGGGGGAGTGAGTGAACACCCGCACGGGCTCCGGCGTGCGTGGGTCCTGAGCCCAGGGCCCTCTGCAGGACGCTTACGGTGGGAACCTTCCCTTAGAACCTGGCGAACCAGCTGCTCCAGAGACCCGTGAGTGGCAGCGTCTGGCCTCTGCGGTCCTCCCCGCCTGGGCACCCCATGCTGTCAGGCCCTGACGACAGCCAGGCCGCAGCAGGCCCCATTCACAGGGCACAGCGGGGCTCAGGGAGGCCATGCTCACGGTGGGCCTAAGGGCAGAGGGGCCAGACCCCTACAGTGCCCCTTGCCCCAAGGAAGCCCCTCTCTCTCCAAGGCCTCTGGCTTCTCCCCTGGGTGCTGCTCAGCCTGCAGATAGGCCACACGGGGGCGCCCTGCCAGCCTTGGGGTGCCACAGGCTCCTATAGGCTTCATCCTCCTCCCCAGCGAGTCTTCCCACCTCACAGTGAGGTTATCGCAGACCCGAGAAGCCGGGCAGGGAGGGAGGATCCTCTGTGCTGCCAATAAGCAAGTTGCTCGCTCTGATTTACAGACACTGGCACTATCTCCCACTCGGCAGATGGAATGTGCGAAAGGTTCTCAGCACACTCGGCAGAGGCTGCATCCAGCGGCTCTGAGGACAGGCTCAGTCCTGCACTCCTGTCTTTTTATCCTCAGACCTGGGGATTAAACCCAGGGGCATTCTACCTCTGAGCTACACTTCCAGCCCTTTTTTAAATTTTGAAACAGGGTCTCACTAAGTTGCTGAGGCTGGTCTCGAACCCGTGATCCTCCTGTCTTAGCCTCACAAGTACTGGGATTACAGGTGAGCGCTGCCACACTGAGCCACTCCTGTCTTCTTGTGGGGTCAGAGTCTCTCTCAATGCACACAGGAGAAACAGTGATGCCTCCCAGCAAAGGCCGGCCCGCCCCGCGTGGCACCTGTGTCCCCGAGGATGTTTTTCTGGGGGCCCCCAAGCCTGCACTGCACACACTGGAGACCGGCTTGTCTCCCGGCGGCCTCTCCTGCTCCTCCCTGAGCGCCGAGTGCGCCGGGGCCCACACGCCTTCCCAGCGCGTGGCGTCTTTCACACCAGACCCCGCTTCAGCCACCTCCCAGCCCGCAGAGGGCTCTGCTGCCCCCAGCACACCTCGCCGCCACGGAGCGGGGGAGCCCAGAGGCAGCAGCCGGGGTTCAGCCTTGCAAAACAGGCAATCAGACCCAGAAAAGAAAAATATTCCCCCCACCCTATTTTTTTTTTTTGGTACTGGGGATTGAACCCAGGAGCATTCTACCTCCCAGCTCCACCTCCAGCCCTTTTTAGTTTGTTTGGTTTTGAAGCAGGGTCTTGCCAGGTTGCCGAGAGTTGCTGAGGCTATCCTCAAACCTGCACTCCTCCTGTCTTAGCCTCCCAGGTACTAGGATTACAGATGTACGCCACCACGCCCAGCTCTAAGCTAAGTTTGTAATGAAGCCTAAACCACATTTGGCTACAAGTGACTTGAGACTAGAAAAAAATAAATCAATCTGCCTAGGTAGAAAAACTTTGGTTTTCTTAATACTCTAAGGCAAACGCAGTTCATCCAAACCCCAGGCAGATCGTCCCTGGATGCCCCGGAAGGTGGGTGGGCACAAGCCGGCGGCCTTGCCTGCCTGGGGACGCTGTGCCCCCCGCTCAGGCTCAAATAGTCACCCAGCATGCCACCTGCCCACCTGCTTCTGTGGCGCTGCGGGAAACTTTTGTTTGACACTTAGCCCTGCAGCAGAGTCACCAGGTGCCTCCGCGCCCTCCTGGCAGGTGCTGGCCCCTCAGGCTTCAGACCCGCAGCCCTGAAGGACGGTGGCGGCCGAGGCTGTCTGGTGTGTTTCTGGGGGGGGCGTGGGTGCAGCGCCGGCATGCATGGATGCCCGCCCGCGAGGCTGGCTCCGCGGCCGCAGGACCAGGGTCGGCTGTGAAGAGGTTAGAGTGCCAGTAGCTCCTGGACAGGCGGGGACCTCGCGTGGACTCTGAGTGTGCTTGCTGGAGCAGGATGAATTAAAGGACAGCAACACAGGCGTGTGCTATGGAGGTGTGAGCGGTGCATGCAGAGAGCCGCCCCGCACGGGCAGGCGGGTGCGGGGACAGGCAGTTTACCTATACGACAGGGGACCTGGACGCGGGCGCGAGTCAGTTATCCCATGAGACCTGCTCAATTACGGACTGTCAGAGGAAAGAGCAGAAACAAGACACACACACCATCAATCCCCGCCCACCGCGCAGGCCACGCCCTCCCCGTCCTGCCCCGCTGGGGACTGGCTGCTGAAGGCGGGTGGCGCCAGGACGACAACCAGGACAGCACAGGAGCTGAGGACACAAGGCAGGCAGGCGGAGTGAAGCCTGGCTCAGGGTTGCCAGCGCCCTGCCTCTCGCAGCCCTGGCTCCGTGGTGTCACTGCCGCAAGGAGGCTCAGGAAAGAGACCCCAGCACCGGCCCAGCAGGGCTCCTCTCCCGGCCCGCCGGCCCGGGGACGCCACGCACCTTGGACCTGACGTTTCGGAGCTGCCGTGTGACGCAGGACCTGTCTTTCTTCAGGAAGTCGGGGTTACTTTTAGACTTCATTATGTCTGAGGGAACAGAGAGACCATCACTGTTGTTTCCTAAAACCTCTTGAACCAGACTGAACATTGAGACACTTACCAGCCCACTAGCGCGCACATTGAGACAGCCACTCGAAGGACTGCAGAATTCAGAGCCAACAACCCCAACACAGGAGGTCTTGTCTGGTTTTGGTGGTAATGCGGACTGAATAGAAGCATGTTCTACCACCAAGCTACACCCCAGCCCTTTTAATTTTTTATATATATATATATATTTTTTTTTTTTTTTTTTGCGGTACCAGGGATTGAACGCAGGGGCGTTCTACCTCTGCGCTACACCCCCGGCCCTATTTTTTTATACTTTATTTTGAAACCGGGTCTCATGAAGTTGCGGAGGGCCTCACTAAGGAGAGAGAGAGAGAGAGAGACAGGGAGAGAGAGAGCTGAGGCTGGCCGCGAACCCAGATCCTCCGGTCTCCGCCTCCCAATGTATAATTTTTTAAAATTTTGAAACACCCTCTCACTAAGTTGCTGAGGTTAGCCTCCAACTTGAGATCCTCCTGTCTCAGCCAGGCCTGCGCCACCACGCCCGGCTTTACTTTTTATTTTGAGACAGGGTCTCACTAAACTACGACACACTAGCCTTGAACCTGTGATCCTCCTATTTCGGCCTCCCACGCATGCACTGCTGCGGCTGGCCACAGTAGATCTTTTTCGGACAACCAAAGCACAGAGCAGGAGGGCAGGATGGCTCGTACGGGGCTAGCTGCAGGCCTGTGGCAGGCCATGTGCGTTCAGTGGGGAACAGGTCTCACCCCTGAGCAGACCAGCTGGCCCCAGGACCCCGTTCACTCCCAGCTTCCTCCTGATGACACAAGTCTGTCATAAAGCAACTGAGGCCAAGTCTTCCTTGACACCTCCCCTCACTGAGACAACAGTCCTTCACACTTCTATAAAGTCTACTTCCAGCCTGCCGTGGTGGTGTACACTTGTAATCCCAGTACTTGGGAAGCTGAGACTGGAGGACTGCATGTTTGAGGACAGCCTCAGCAAGTAGTGAGACTCTCATCAACCTAGAGAGACCTTGTTTCAAATCAAAAATAAAATAGGGCTGGGGTGTAGCTTGGAGGTAGAATGCCCCTGGATTCAATCCCCAGTACCGCCAAAAAAAAGTCTACTTTTCAGCCAGGTATGGTGGCACACACCTATAATTCCAGTATGTGGGAGGCTGAGACAGGAGGATCACAGGTTTGAGACCAGTGTGTGGTACCTTAGCAAGACCCTATTTTAAAATAAAAAATAAGCCGGGCGTGGTGGCGCATGCTTGTAATCCCAGTACTTGGGAGGCTGGGACCGGAGGATCCGGGTTCATGGCCAGCCTCAGCTACTTAGTGAGGCCCTCCGCAACTTAGTGAGACCCTGTTTCAAAATAAAGAGTAAAAAATCGGGCTGGGGTGTAGCTCGGAGGTAGAATGCCCCTGGGTTCAATCCCCAGTACCAAACTAACTAACTAAAAAAATAAATAAATAAATGTCAGGTGTGGTGGTGCACGCCTATAATCCCAGTACTTGGGAGACTGAGAAAGGAGGATTGTAGGTTCGAGGCCAGCCTCAGCAACTTAGCAAGACCCTGTTTCCAAATAAAAAATAAAATTGGGCTGGGAGTATAGCTAAGAGGTAGGATGAGTCTGGGTTCAGCCTCCAGCACCAGAAAAATAAATAAATAAATAAATACATAAATACATAAATAAATAAACAAACAAATAAAATAAAAAGGGTTGGGCAGAGGGAGCTAAGTGGTAGAGCACCCCTGGGTTCAATTCCTAACACTGCAAAAAAAAAAAAAAAGTCAACATGAAGGTCAGATGGAGTCGAGGACTATCTGACAGGGCCTGAAATGCGGCTCTACGGCCTCCTGCGATCTGCCTCCTCCGGGCGCCTGGACGTTTCTAACCAAAGAGGAAAGGAGGCAATCCTGTGGTTCACTGGAGCAGGCCAGTGCACATCTTATGGTAAAACTCTCGGACCGAGCATCCAGCCGGAGCTTCCACCAGCTGCCAAACTCTTTGTTCCAGAGACTTGTTACTACGGATGCGTGCGGAGGCTGGTCCAGGAGGCAGGGCAGCCCCAGGTGGTGCCACCCCGTCCTAGGAGGAGATGCGGCCTGCCGCAAGCACACGACTCCTTGGCTGACTCGCTCCCAGGGACGCTCTGAGAGCAGCAACGAGGACTCACCGTAGCCAGACACAGCGGCGCTCTCGGGGGACTTCTCCCCCAGCGCCTCCGTGGCCGCTTTCAGCTGCTCTTTCAACTTGCTGATGTCGCAGTCCGCCTTGGCCTTGGCGATGCTGAGCTCCGTGTAGATGTCTTTGTATTTGTCGCTCGCGTACTTCTTGTCCTAAGGAAGGAGTGGACAGAAGTGAATGGCAGCTACAGGAGGGACTCACACCAAACCTGGCCTGCACCCCACAGGGCCCTAACCCTGTGCGGGGCCTGGCCTTGTCCCTTCCCGGGGCAGGGGCGTGAGGACTGCAGGCTGGCAGAAACTATAGACATGAAGGACCTGGGTGCGCCAGATTCTGTCTGCACATCCTTAAGAATTCCCAGGGCTCCAGAGTGTAGGAGTGCACTGCTGGCCAGCCTGGTGCGGCCTTGACTGCCCACATCCTTATGGCCTTAGGCTGGGAAAACCCTTTCATCTTTTTTTTTTTTGGCGGTACTGGGGATTAAATCCAGGGGCATTCTACCTCTGAGCTACACCCCCAGCCTGATTTTATTCTGTTTTCGAGACAGGGACTAAGTTGCAGAGGGCCTCACTAAGTACCTGAGGCTGGCCGCGAACCCGGATCCTCCTGTCTCAGCCTCCCAAGTACTGGGATTACAAGCGTGTGCCACCACGCCCGGCCCCTTTTGTCTTGAATTTCTCTCTTTCTTTGGTACTGGGGATTGAACTCAGGGACATTCTACCTCCAAGCTATACTCCCAGCCCTTATTTTTTTATTTTGAAACAGGGTCTTGATAATCTTCGATCCTCCTATCTCAGCCTCCTCCTATCTCAGCCTAAAAAGTATAGGGATTATAGGTGTGTGCCACCATGCCCAGCTGGATTTTCTTGTGTGTGCAATAATTGGGGTTAAACCCAGGGGTGCTCTAGTTCTGGGCTATACCCCAGTCCTACTTTATTTTTATTTTGAAACAGGGTCTCGCTAAGGTGCTGAGACTGGTCAGAGAACCTGGGATCCTCCTGTCTCAGCCTCTCAGGTACTGAGATGAGAGGTGTGTATCACCAAACCCAGCTTGTCTTTTTTTTTTTTTTTTTTGCGGTACCGGGGATTGAACCCAGGGGCGTTCTACCTCCGCGCTACACCCCCGGCCCTATTTTTTATCCTTTATTGAAACCAGGTCTCATGAAGTTGCGGGGGGCCTCACTAAGTAGCTGAGGCTGGCCGCGAACCCGGATCCTCTGGTCTCCACCTCCCAAGTACTGGGATTACAAGCGTGCGCCACCACGCCCGGCTCCAGCTTGTCTTGGACTTTCTTTTTTTTTTTGAGGTACCGGGATTGAACCCAGGGCATTCTACCTCCGGGCTATGCTCCCAGCCCTATTTTTTATTCTTTATTTTGAAACAGGGCCTCACTAAGTTGTAGAGGGCCTCACTAGGTAGCTGAGGCTGGCCGCGAACCCAGATCCTCCTGTCTCAGCCTCCCAAGTACTGGGATTACAAGCGTGCGCCACCACGCCCGGCTTGGACTTTCTAAGTGACTGGATTACCATCAAGAAACCCATCACTGCCCCATTCTGATTCCAGAATCCCCTGGAGGAGATGGGCAGTCCTGGTGCAGCTGTGAACGGTGGGTCAAGTCTCACCTCATCCCCAGGATATTCCCCCAGGTGTCACCACCCTGCCAAAACCCACGGGAAACACCTGAGATGATGGCTGCATGCTGGGCCCAGTGGGCCACTCAGGTGGGCTGGCAGCACCTGCTTGCAGGCTGGTGTTTTAAAAGAACTTGAAAGCCAGGTATGGTGGCGCACGCCTGTAATCCTAGTACTTGGGAGGCTGAGACAGGAGGATTGCAGGTTTAAGGACAGCCTCAGCAAGTAGTGAGACTCTCGTCAACCTAGAGAAAGCCTGTTTCTAAATAAAGATAAAATAGGGCTGGGAGCTGGGCATGGTGGTGCACGCTTGTAATCCCAGTACTTGGGAGGCTGAGACTGGAGGATCCGGGTTCGTGGCCAGCCTCAGGTACTTAGTGAGGCCCTCCGCAACTTAGTGAGACCCTGTTTCAAAAATAAAGAATAAAAAATAGGGCTGGGGGTGTAGCCCAGAGGTAGAAGGCCCCTGGCTTCAATCCCCAGTACCAAAAAAAAAAAAAAATAGGGCTGGGGGTA